>JAAWXA010000038.1:4869749-4938812 GCA_038090715.1 Florisuga fusca
GCCCCCGGGATGCGGGCCAGGCCGAGCTGGAAGCACCCTGGGCGCTGCGAGCCGCAGAGGGCAAGGCGCGGACATAGGTCGTTAATATAACTTAATCTTTTCAGGTAGCGTTGTAGCTCCTAAACGAATTGGTGCGACCAGATATTTTAAAAAGTAATATGTCACAGAGTTGTAGAATTCGTTTGACTTAATATTTTATACAACGTAATTTTGGGATGCTTAGGCTTGGTGTGAATAAGCATCTCTGCTCTAAAGAAAAAGTCAAGCTATTTCTGTGGTCAGAATAATGTTGGGGCAAATGTAATGCCATGAAACGTATTTCATGCTTACTGCATTTAACATTAAATGCAAAAATACTGAAGAAGTGTAGTCTAATGAATGCCCTATATAGTTGGAGGGTAAGATGACTTTGTTGCTGATTGTAGTTTTTTGGTATAGTGTGGCTGGGCCTTAAACTAGTTGCTGTTAGTTTTTTGTGGTTCTGTAAATCCAAAAGTTTTAGTAATATTTGTAAATGACAAATAATTTAGAGCTCAGTTGAAGTAGTAACTGCTGGATGTTTAATACAGGTATATATAGCTTTGCTAGCCAATGGAAAAAGAATGGGTATGCAGTTTAATTCTTTCAGCTGAGTTCAGTTGCACCTGCTCTGTATTTACTGATGAGAACCTGTCTCCTGCCTTCTCTTTCCAGAAGAATGCACTGAAAGTTTAGAGGCATTAGCAGCAATGCATTTTTGGGACAATGTAGATAATGCCAGGGACTTAAGTAGTGCTTTCTTTGGACTAGCTTGCCTGTGTTGCAGCTCATGAGTATTCCTGTACTAAATAGGAATGGTCAGGTCTTTGTCTCTGATGCATAATTAAGTTTAACATAAATAATGCAGGTTCAGTGATCCAGCAGCAGTAGAATCCCTAAGACAGCCCTTTATTTTCTGTTTTATCTTAAAAGTTATTTAAAACATGCCTTTTTTTTTCCTCATTAGCAGGTGGGAAGGATGAAAGGAGGGGGGGATGGAAGAATGTTGAACCTTTTTGTTTGGCTGTATGATGGAAGGAAACAGGACAGAGAACCTCTGCAATAGATCGTTTGGATGGCTTCAGCAGGAAGAGAATGATGCTAAACCATGGCTCTGGAAGCTTTCTAATTGTTTTTCTGCTGCTGAGAAGTCTTTGCCTTGTGGTGCAAAAACGGTAATTTGTTGCTTTATTAAATGCATAGTTGGTATCCTGGTGCAGGTATTGTGGACTAAAGGGTGTTAGTGGGCAGAAGAGAAAAGTGAGACAGCAGTTACCATAGTGAGTACAAAATCTACCTGGAAATTCAAGGTTTGAAGTTGTGTTCAAAGCTCTTCTGTTGGTATTGTTGAAGGCAGGCGAGTTGCAGTGCTTGAGAAGCTTTGCTCTGTACAGCTCTGATTTGAATAATACAACTGACTACTTAAAAAGTGTGTAAGGCAGTTTCTTGAAAGCTCCACAAAGTCATTGCTGAGGAGTAGAGTTTTGGTGTTTTCCTCATGTTTCTAGATTTTAGCAATTTAGTTTGCAGGCAAATTAAGAGTTTTCTGAGTTACTACTGTCTGTTAGTTACTTATATATTGGTGATGTTTTTCATGAATGACTAATTTTTTCCTTGCTTTTGTTTCTTTAAATGTTCCTGTTCTGTAACTGCATATGATTTTATAAACTTCATATACCAAGTGTTAAGGTGCATGTGCAACATGATGATTACTTGATCAAACAAGCTCCAGCTGTTAAGGAACATTCATGCATGGTCAATCTGACTTTCAGTAAAAGACATGGGGGAAACAGATAAGCAGTTATCTTGTGTTGCTCTTCTCATGCATTAGGTGTGTTAGGAAGGTAGCCAGGGTAAATTCTTGAATTTAACATTTTGAAAAGTTCTAGACAGGCTTTTAGCAAAGTGTATTTGGTAGAGAGGAATGTTTTTTGAACTTATATAACCAATTACTCCTTACAGTGTAGTAGGATATGCATTAAATTCAGTCTGGAAAGTAAAAGTTGTGCCAAACTACTGGCTTAAAGCTCTGGAACAGCGAGTAATTGTAAAGATAACACTTTTTAAAACACTGTTATTCAAACTGTAGTTTAAAAATCGGCTTGTTATAGTATAAAATCGTTGGTTTAGTTGTGTATCTGAGCATAACTGAGCTTTCATTTTCCAGAAAGACTACATGGAGAACAAGAAAGGTGCTGTAGAATTGAAGGATGCTTCATCTCCACATAATGCTGGCTCTAAGCTCTTTCCAGCAGTACCACTTCCTGATGTTCATCCTCTTCAGCAACAGCAAATACAGCTTTCACCTGCCCCGAAAGTAAGCTGCTGTGCTCATGGCTCTGACTCTTCTTGTAGTCCACAAGTACATTGTGGTGGTGGTGGTGGTAATTTGATTCACCCTGGCACAGTATTAGACTCAAAAAGCACTGGAACGATTACTTGTCAAGTAGGGTCAGGACTGGCTTATCAGTCTGCATCTTCACTGAAGAACTCTCCACCTAGAAGCAATTTGGGAGGGATTGCGAGTGAGTTTCCTGCTGGCATGCGTGTAGAAAACAGTGTCTCTTCCTGTCAACATCTGCCCTGTTGTGGAAAACTCCATTTCCAGTCCTGTCATGGTAACGTGCACAAACTGCATCAGTTTCCAGCCCTTCAGAGCTGCACATCTTCTGGTTATTTTCCTTGTTCTGAATTCACAAGTGGGGCTACAGGCCACTTGGATGAGCATATTGCACAGTCGGAGCTAACTTCACGTGTGTGCACCAACCCTTTGCACCTAAACATGGCACCTTCCGTTTGTTTAAAGGGTTCTCACTACTGCAGTGACTGCTTGAGCAAGGTTTGTACATGCCACATTTCTCATTCATTAAAAATGGTATATGGTTAATGTTGAAATAACATTGCTTGAGCAGAACACTATCTTCCATGGGTTGCAGTTTGCATCTTAGTTTGACACACAGTTCAAATTTACTAGGTATCTTTTTTCAACACAGCCTGTTTTCTGGGAACATTCAGTTCAGTAAGAAGACAAAAGTGGTTATCACAATGTTTAGGCTATTAGGGGATCTGCAGTGTACCCAAGCAGAAATCTGACTGTATTCAAAGGACAATTACCTCTTCTAGACTTCTCTAATTAAAGTATTCCATAGTAATGACTGAGAAAACACAAACAGCAATTAACATTTACCCTTGGGCAACTGATCAATGAAGATCCATTTATAAATCTGATTAAATGTCTGATGCTATAAGGATGTTCTGGTTTTCGTTTGGTAGGTCTTAGTTCAGTCTTTCTCATTAGTACTTCAATACCAGTTTGGTACATTTTAGAATTAATTAAAACCTCTTGAATTTTAATAGGAAATTCAAGTTGAGAAATAATATACTCAACTTCAAAATGTGTACTTAAAGTTACAAATTTGAGTTTACAATATTAAAGTGAAATGTCCTAATTTCAGTATATTAAATGGTGCTTTTGGTGTGTTTGAAATTATGACTGCTATTTTGGAGGAGGGAGGCAATTCTGCTTTTTTTTTGTTGTGCTGATTTCACATTAGGTTTTTTGTTTTTTTGTTGTTTTTTTTTTAAACCATGTTAATACATGCTGTGTCTTGATTTGCAGAATGTAATAGAATCTTTCCTTGCATTTGGAAATCTAGAGCTAAGTACTCTAGGAAAGGCTCCAGGATAGAAGCTTCCTTCATGCAGTGGTAATGTTAATTAACTTTGAACATCTGCTTAAGTACATAGGAACTCACATTTGTTGCAGAAGGAAAAGTGGTTTTTGCATGCTGTAGTGTGTTAATATGGTATACTAAATGAACATCTGTTTTGAAAACTTGTCCCAACAGCCAATCAGAAACAGCATAGCTGCTAAAATCTGGCCAAATATTCCTCCTCCAAGTGCACAGACTGCACCTGTTCCTATCCCAGTGTGTAATGGCTGTGGAACCAAAGGAACAGGAAACGAGAAGAGTTTGCTGCTGGCGAGCAGCCTTGGCAAATCACCACAGAAATATGGTAAACCACATTTGTTTGAAATTTGCATGTTGTAGGTGTCCTCCTTAAATACTGTTTCACAGGAAGAGTTCCCTTAAATGGCACTGTTCTCTGGTAATTGCTGTAAATTTCTACTCACAGACAACTAAAATGTGAAATAACACTTTGTGTCTGTTTTGCAAAGTCTTAGTTTGGATTTACTTGTTTTGACTACCTAGTGAATGGCTATATTGTCTGCATAGAGTTTTGATGTGGGTTCTTTTTTTTTTTGCAGTTTTAAGAACTAGATAAAACAATTTTAAGTGCTTGAAAGTGATTTTGTTCTGGTGGTGTACAAAGAAATTATCTTCATCTGTACTTTGGAAAGTGTGTTCTTAGCCAGTAGTGTATTGTCATACGCTGTAAAGGTGTCGTTTATAATTTCAGTAAAGCTTTTTTTTAGTGCTCTTGAGAGTATTAAAAGTGGGCTTTCTACAGTGTTAGTACTGCTTTAGTTGCAAAAATCATAGGTGGTATGAAAGCTACAAACCTGGAGTCATGGAAGTGCAAGAAGTTGGTTAGTTTTGTTGTCATCTTAAAACTTCACCCATTATTAGGTTTTTAAGGTGCAGTGCTCATTTTAATTAGCCATACAAAATGAAATTCCAGTTATTCTTGTAAAAGAGTAACTAGGCAACATATACCCAAACATGACGTTTGTCTGTTTTGGTTTGTTCTGTGTTCTCTGCCAACTTTGATTCCTACTTTGGTTTTGAGTTGTGAGGATTCTGTGTTGCTCCTTGTTTTTCTTTGCCAGTTGTTTTGTGGTAATGGAATTCAGTGCATAATGCTGATAAAAATTAAATTGATACTCAGTGTTGAAACTACAGCAAGTTTATTTGTGCTTCTTAATCTGTAATAGCAAAGGCTGTTAACCTTGTGCTTCTGAACTGTAGGATGCATTTGTGCTTGTTCTGTGCTTTGCTGATTTTCTTATAATCACTGTCATTATACTGGTAATCTGGTCTGGTTTGGCTTCAATTTAGTAAATTTTAGCAGCTTTCATGTTTCACTTCTGTTACTGATATAACACCCACTGACTAGTGTGATACAACTTCAGATAGTTTTTGCATGTCACATCAGTATTTGGTAACTTGTAATATGTTACTTGATTGTTTGAGAGTTTAAAAATAAGGGTGAAGTTGTATTGAATCTTTATCCAAATTTAGCAGTGACTAAGTTTCTTTTTAAGGCTTGTTTGAGGTGCAAAGTTTCTCATTCGAGAAATTTTGAAAACACTTGATTTGTTTTAAATTCCTTAAGGAAATAAATCTGAACTTGCTCTCTCAGACATGTTCTCTAAAACATAAAGCTTTCCATGTGCAAAGTTTAGAGCATGTTTAGTGTTTTTGGTATTTGGAGATGTGATGAGCTGTGTTGTTAAACCTATGCAGGGTCTCCAGAAGTTGCAATAACAGGACAAGTTCTGGAAAACTTGCCCCCCATTGGAGTCTTCTGGGATATTGAAAACTGTTCAGTTCCCACTGGCCGTTCAGCTATAGCAGTTGTACAGAGGATTCGTGAAAAGTTTTTTAAAGGCCACAGAGAGGCAGAATTCATCTGTGTATGTGACATCAGTAAAGAAAACAAAGAAGTTATTCAGGAGCTGAACAACTGCCAGGTATCAAAATGGCATCTGGCTTGATGTTCTTGCTGGAGATTTTGTGTACTCCCAATTGTGCTAACGGTGATTTCTGTTCACTGAAACTTTGTGTTGGCTTTTGTGGGTTTTGGTGCATGAGCTTATTAGTTTATGGGTGGGGTCCTTAATGCTGAACTTTGCTGTTGTGATGCCTTTTAAAGCTAAACAGCAGAAGTCATCCCCAAGACACTGCTGAACAACTAGAGCTGAAGTTCGTTGCTCATTAGAACGGTTTGTATGTATTGTATTTAATGCATGTAGGTGTTAAGTAAAAAGTGCCTGTGAAAGCTTGCATTTGTGGTAATTAAAAAGATAATTTAAGCAAGCATAACTCGTATTCAGGCTTTTGTTTGGGGCTTAAATTTCTGTTTCCACAGGTGACTGTTGCACACATTAATGCTACAGCAAAGAATGCTGCTGATGACAAACTCAGACAGAGTCTTAGGAGGTTTGCTGATACACACACTGCACCTGCCACTGTGGTTCTTGTGTCAAGTAAGTGTGGTACACATCTCCTGTACAGAGTTCAGTTCTCTGCAGTAGTGTTTTTGCATAGTGTTTTCCACTTTTTTCAAGTGTTGTGTTGAGAATCAGTTTTAACTGAATTGCTCAAGAATTCTTAATTATTTTGGTGGCAGCAAGGAAAAAGTAAGGGCAGTAAGACAAAATCTTAGCTTAGTGAAATCAGCATTGGAATCTGATGTATTGTTGAGTTTGTGTATAAAGTTGGACAACTTCAGCAGGAAGGTAATAAAGTAAAATAAATTTAATCCTTATGACAGTCTTTCAGAAAGCTTTGAACAAAATGTATTTGAGTTGTTTTCATTCTTCTAGCAGCACCCTATACAGTTAAATATTCAAGCCAGTCAATTATTTAATTGATACGTGTTGCCTTGGGTTTCTCCCTAAAGCTAAACAAAGTTTGCCTTCAAAGTGTTCAGGACTGAATGCCCTGCTGATAAGTTGCTTGAGGTTGCTGTTAAAAAGGAAAGCCTTGTCTGTGAGACTGAATGCTCACTGCTGATTTAAATTAAATAGCCCTGTAGCTATTGGTGCTCTTTCATTGGAAACTTCTAATACTTCCAATGGTAAATAGAATTTGTCAGGTGAGGTCTGGTTTGTTTTTTTTTACTTGTATTTCTTCTTTTTTTTTTTTTTTTTTTTTTTGATGTAAACTTTGCTTTGGAACTCAGTGACCTTAGACATAGACATGGTTTTCGGATAATTTTGGTGCACAAAAACCAAGCTTCAGAAGCACTCTTACATCATGCTCATGAGCTTATTTGTTTTGAAGAATTTATTTCAGACTTGCCACCAAGGTTACCGCTGAAAATGCCGGTAAGGTTTTCAGTTCATTATGCAACAGACATTTCAAAGTAACAACCTCATTTTTTTTCCTTAAAATTTAAAGGGAGAGCAGGCCAAAGTTAAATGATTGGTGTGTTTTTTGTGAGACAAGATGTCTGCTGCTTCTTTGATTGTATTTGTTACTACTGTGTGAATGTGCTTTCCGTTTTAAGACAGAAATAATGAAATAATTAAAAGGTAATTAACTAAAGAAGTAAAATAGCAAGGGCACATTGTGATCACTAAATATTTTATGGGATAATGCATCTTATGCCTTTCCCTGAGAGAAAGGTAGGGTGAGAACTTAGCTGTGCATTCAGATGGCTCTGCAATGCTTTCCTAATAGTTTTGAGTGACTGTCTCTAGTGTTCAGAGAGACTTTGTCTTCCTGATGATTTTATTGGGGTTTGCTGTGTTGTCTTTGCACAGCACTCAGGCCTTTCCTTTCTTTGAAATGACTTCCTGAACAATGTGTTCACATGCATGTGTAGAATGTATAGAGTTCCTGAGTTGTAAACAGTGATTTCTTATCTAGAGGAGTGATCAGGTGTTGATCAGTGGAGGACTCAAGGGTGTCTGTAACCTTGTATAACTTTAAACTATATTGGAGACAGAAGTTTGAAGATCTATGTTGGTATGAGAACTATCTAAACAAATTGAGTGCTGCAAAAAGAATTACTTTGGCTGGGGTGGGTGGTAGGGAAGAGAACTTGTGTCATCAGGACTAGTTTTAAAGATAAGGGTTTTGAACAAGAGGGTATTCTGACATAACAATATCTTACTCCCCTTAAACAGGCCTGCCATACACTGTTATATGTTTATAATCTGCCAACGAATAGAGACAGCAAAAGTGTTGGTAACAGACTGAGGCGTTTGTCGGATAACTGTGGGGGGAAGGTGCTGAGCATTTCTGGAAGCAGTGCAGTTCTCCGGTTTTTAAATCAAGACAGTGCTGAGCGGGCTCGGAAGCGAATGGAAAATGAAGATGTTTTTGGTAATAGGATTGTGGTGTCCTTTTCTCCGAAAAACAAAGAATTAAGTGAAGCAAAAAGCTCTAGCTTTGTGGGGACTGAAAAGGTGAAGTCTCCCAAAAAAATTAACAAAAACACAAAGCTGTGCCTTCTCAGCAAAGAATCTAGTGATCAGTCTTCTGGTACCAAAGGCTCTGCTGGGAGAGGATTCCAGGTTCATGGATCAATCATCAAGCCCACCAATGTTAAAAGTTTACAGGTACTGTTGTTCTGTTTTCTTCTGTATTCTTGCTTTTCCTCATGATCTGAGGATTGTTTCTGTTACTGCTTTAACTTGTCAATCCTATTTAATGAATAACCATAATGTATAGTGACATTCCTGAAAGAAGCCTGTAATAATCTGCTTGGAAAGCAGATAATCAACTTGAGGTTTGCTTTTCCGTTGCCCTGCTGTGTTTTTCTCAGTTTGGAAATACTGCTGGTACTTGATCTCAAATTGTAGGCCAGTTTTGACTTCTGTATTGGTGTTGGGTATAACACCTATATCTGCTGTTTTTAAAGGAAAGTAGGATAGATCTGCAGTTTAGAAAAATATTTCTATTAATTTACAGTTTACTATTTTTTGTCACAAAATCAAATATTCCTGGTTATGACATTGCTTTAACAGCATTTTCACTACAGAATTTGTCAGTTACTCAGCTTTCCATCAGAAGGAAAGCCTCTAGCAAGAAATGTCTGGTGCCTTTATAGCTGACCTTTCTTCTGATTCATGTAGGAGCTGTGCCGCATGGAATCAAAGACCATCGGTAGAAATGCTGAAAACCAGCAAGAACATTCAAGAGAACAAATTCCTTGTCCTCAGAGTAACTCTAACACAGCAATTCCTGTGTCTCTGGCAACCAAAAAATTTGGAACAGGAGAATCATCCTGCAAAAGTAGTCAGAAGTAAGTTTAAAAATTAAGACACCAGTTAGCTACACTTTTTTTAATGTGAATTCTGCAATGTAATTTGTTCTTTCTTTCTTCTGTTTGTAAATAGAAAAGAGACCTCTGCTTCTAGGAGCATTAGCAGTTCCCCTGTAGATAAAGATGAAACTGTATTCCAGGTCAGCTATCCTTCAGCTTTCAGTAAGTTGACAGCCTCAAGACAACTCAGTCCTTTGTTCATGTCTCAGAGCTGCTGGTCATCTCGGTAAGTGTGTTGTACTTGGGAGGTAAAGTGAGACTTCATGAGTATGTACCCTGACTGTTGACAGCTGCATATGGAGTTGTGTATGTGAAGAGTGTTACTTTGATACACAGATTCATGAGAAAGCAGAAGGAAACTGGTAGTGCAGCATAACTCCTAACAGAGGGCAGATGTAAAAATAAGAGTGAACTCTTTTAGAAACTTACTGTGTGGCAATTGTTTCCTGCAAACTTCATTTTAAAGCTTTCTGAAAAATACTCAGAGATATTACAGACATCTTACTCTTAATTTTAATGCACTGATAAAAATTAATCCAGGCCCATTGTATTCTTGTAGACTTAAATGTCTGGCTTTCCCTATTAAAAAATGCAAATGAATTTGACTTTTTTAGTGTGTTACACTAAATTTTCTACTGTCTTATTAAAATATATTATGAAATTGGGTGACTTTGAACCCTGATATGAATTATTTCTTTTCATAGGAAATATTTTTCTTACAATGTTTTGCTTGTAAAATTTGCTTTGCTTTCACAAATATGTATCAGGAAAATACCTTCAGAGAGCCATATTTGTGCACCTGACCTGTGTGTATTTTCTTATTCATTTTGAGATGCATATATGTATCAGAATTGTGCAATAGCTGATTTAGTTCATAAATGTTTTTATTTACCTAGGAGTATGTCTCCAAACCTCTCAAATAGATCATCTCCACTCACGTTTAATGTAGTTAATCCTCCTGGTGGTACAGACTGTACTGATCCTTTTGGAAATGGTGCAGACATTCACATCAGCAATATAGATTACAGATTGTCCAGAAAAGAGTTGCAACAAAATTTACAAGAAATTTTCTCAAGACATGGCAAGGTAAAGGTGAAAATACCCTTACTAAATCTATTTTTAAATACTTCCTTTTATTGGATTTATGGACATATGTTTGGTCTAGATTTAAGTGCTTAGGAATGTAAAACTATTATGAACTTTGTTAAAATTAAATATCGTGTTAAAATTAAATATCACCACTTGCACTATGTTAATTTTTTTGTGTTGTTTTCTTCTTTTCAGGTAAAAAGTGTAGAGCTTAGTCCTCATACAGACTACCAGCTGAAGGCTACAGTTCAGATGGAAAATCTGCAAGAAGCAATCAGTGCTGTCAACAGCCTTCATCGATACAAAATTGGCAGTAAAAGGATCCAGGTCTCATTGGCAACAGGAGCTGCTAGTAAATCACTCTCTCTCCTTAGGTAATAAGCACTTTGGCATCTGAACTGTTACAGCATGTGTTGAGTAGCTAGGATTTAAAATGCTTGGTGAAGGACTGCCAGGGAAATAAAGTAAAATTTGTCTTAGGCCTGATGCATGTGTTAAATACAACTAGGTTAGTTTTTAATTTTGTCTTTTTACACTGATGATTTTAAGTTGCATCTGGAGAGACTGCTCAGATTTTCATAAAACTTATATGCCACAATAACTTAGTTTCTGCAGCTGAGTTAAAGTTACACTTGGTACCTTTCTTCTTTCTTCCAAGAAATCACTTTTGAATCCTCTCTGAGGATGATACACAGTTTAAAAGCTGTTGGTGTTCGATACCCATTTTTTATATGGAAAGTGACAGAACTAGAGTGATGATGCTAGTGAGAAAACAAGTGTGTTCTGCCTCGGATTTTTACTTATTGAAGGAAAGTGGTAGGAAAAATGTTGTCTTCATGTTTTCCCAAAGTTCCAGTTAAAATAGTGCTTAGAGTGTTGAGCATTCTACAATTATATACTACTTGCCATTGTGTAATTTACAACTTTATTTCATTTTTGCCTTAGTTTATACCCATTCAAGGGTCTTAATGTATTGACCAGGCTGGTAGCTTGTAATGCTGCAGCTTTAATACTGCATTTTATAGATGCTTGATTTTACTGCCACCTCTGAAAGATGGAATTCCTTCAGAGATGTGACCTAGATGAGTTAGCAGAGATGTTACTACTTGCACTCCTCTGTCAGTATTTTGGTATTGGAGAGGAAGGGAATGAAATTTGTCCTGCAATATTTATAGTTCTTAAACTACATCTGTAAATATCTCACCAATTTGGGCTGGAGACTGCCTATTTCTAATGCTAATTTTGTGTTCATGTTATAAAACTTCTCTTACAGCTCAGAAGCTATGTCCATTCTGCAGGATGCACCTGCTTGTTGTCTGCCTGTGTTCAAATTCACAGAAATTTATGAAAAGAAGTAAGTTCTTAATTATCATTTTCTCCAGTATTTCTAAAAACAACTTGATCTCATGTGGTTGTTTACAGTGAATTATAACACTTCATCTATTACTTTTTATGGGGTTTTTGTTGTTAGATACTGCAGCATATTGTCTATCCAGAGGCAATGTCTGTAATAGTGGCCTGTCAAGGGGGTTATACTTTCAGTATTTTACTTAATTTTTCTACATTGGGGTGAATAGATGTTACCTTAACATTTTGCATAGAATTGTTTCTAGTTTCTTAAATTAAAAATACAGATTACTGCCTTTACAATGTGTACTTATTTCAATTTTTTTCTTTTAGATTTGGGCATAAGTTGATTGTATCAGATTTATATAAGCTGACAGATACTGTGGCAATCCGTGACCAAGGAGGTGGGCGGCTGGTTTGCCTTTTACCCAGCAGCCAAGCCAGGCAGAGTCCATTGGGATCTTCACAGTCACATGATGGTTCATCAGCAAACTGTAGTCCTGTAATATTTGAAGAGCTGGAATATCACGAACCTGTTTGTAAGCAGCATTGCCTGAATAAAGACTTTATGTAAGCTGTGTATAAAATACTCTAAAATCTTACAAAATATTTGAACAGCATTTAACAGCTACATATGTATTAAAGTTGAGGTATATGTGTTCATACAGCATGCTCCAGTCACTGTTTATATGTTTACAAGGGTAAGTCAGACAGAAAATAGTCAGGTGTCACAGTTACTTTTTAGGCAGCTCTTGTGGATCAGTCTGTTCAGGTAAGATCATTGTATTCTAGAACAGCTGCCAAGATTGCATTCCTCTTAACCCAAAGCTGAAAGGTATGCTACCTTCCTCTAGTTATACAGACAGGTTTATACAGTCTAGAGTTTCCATTAGCTGAATTTTGTTGTAGTGGGAACTGATCATTCTTTGTTCTCCAGCTACATTTAGTAAGTGATTCGTATGGGGATGGAGATTTCCTGAAGCCATATATTGAACTTTTTAACACCAACTGAGTTGTGCTAGAGCACTTAATGGGTGTTAAACTGCCTGGTGTGTGCTCCTAGAATTTATTTTCAAAGTTTTTATCTAAGTATGATAAAAATGTGATCTTCTAAATGTTCCTTGTTTTCTGGAGATTTGCTGTAGCTGTGGTAATTCTTGTGAAGAAGAAAAGAGGGAAGTAGCTTGTGCCTGTTCATCTTGGTACTGTCAGCTAGTAGCACTACATATTGTATGTGTATAGTGTAAAGTTTACTATGGGTGTGTATGTGAGCACAGGCACACTATACTGAAGCTGTGTGTAATGAGACTGTAAATAAACCTCAACGTTTTGTCTTGTTTTTTTTTTTACAGTGAGCATGAGTTTGATCCAGATTCTTACAGAATTCCTTTTGTGATTTTGTCTCTGAAGACATTTGCTCCCCAAGTTCACAGTCTTCTACAGACACATGAGGGTACTGTGCCTTTACTAAGGTAAAGTATTTTAATTTAGTATTTTAGTGTAAGGGCTGATAGGTTAAAGATTTAAAACTTTATTGATGCCTGTTGTAATGGTCAAACTACTTGTATAAAAATGCCAGCTTTTGTGTAAGGCAGCATCTTTTATAGCAAAATACCTGTATTGTGAAATCATTACTTTTTGAAGTCTTGTTGAGCAAAAAAAGGCACATCTATTTAAATGTGCATTTTGTGAAGATTTCTATAATATGTTTGTAAGCTGTTGCAACTTCTTGCTCAGGAAATGTCTCCAAATAATGATGTTTTTAGGACAATTGTTATAATGGTATTTTAGTGTATAATGGAAGCTTTTTTTCTTCCAAAGTTTTCCTGATTGTTATATGTCAGAGTTCAGTGATCTTGAAATGGTGCCAGAAGGCCAGGGTGGTGTTCCTTTAGAACATCTAATTACCTGTGTTCCTGGAGTTAACATTGCCACTGCCCAAAATGGCATTAAAGTTATTAAATGGATACATAACAAACCACCACCTCCTACTACAGGTAAGTATTTCTGTTTAAAATCTTTTATCTGAACTAATCTTTCCACTAAGAAAATTAAGATGAGCATAAAGTAAATATCTTGTATAATTAAGCTTTTTATAAAGAAAAACTTTTAGCTTGAGTGTTATTTTTCTGCTTTGATAAATAAAGTGCATTGTTTGGTTGAAAATTATTAGTGAAAGGTTCAGTAATACTATTTTTTTTGTAGATCCCTGGCTTCTGCGTTCTAAGAGCCCTGTAGGTAATCCACAACTTATTCAGTTCAGCAGAGAAGTGATAGATCTACTTAAAAGTCAACCATCCTGTGTCATACCTGTCAGTAAATTCATCCCAACATACCATCATCACTTTGCAAAACAATGCCGGGTGTCTGACTATGGGTATTCTAAATTAATGGAGCTCCTAGAAGCAGTGCCTCATGTGCTTCAGGTGAGTTGTATGACACTGTTCCTTTGAACTTGGGGATTTGTACTTGTGTCTTCAAGTATCTCAGTTACTGATTGTTATTGTGTAATAAATGCTATGCAGGTACCTCATCCACCCCGAGGTGGTTAGCTGAACTTTGGACTGTAATTATCCAAGTTCTTGAGATGTTTGTCCCCACTATTCCAAAACAACTTCTGTGGAAATTAAGTCTGTGAAATAAAGACTTAGGTTCAGCACAGTAAAGTTTCAAGCTGTTTCTAGCCTGTGGCCAGTGCTTGGGTGAAAGGTTTTAATCATGCTGTCTGTCATAAGAACACAGCAAGTGCTGAGTGCTTGTAAATTAGGCTGTGATGTGCAGCCTGTGACTTGAAGGTTTTGTGTGTGAAATAAGTCAAGTGACCTTATGGTACAAAAAAGAAACACTATGGTCACATTAACTTACTACTTTGAACACCAGCTGATTGTAGAACTTTTAAATAAACAATGCAAATGTGCAACAGTTGCAGTAGCATTGATGTGGAGGAACCATTTCATAATTTCTTAATGCCTTAGTACAGAAAGTGTATGGCTTCATGAGGCTGCCATTTCTAACACTATCATCCTTTAGTTCTAGCCTGCCAGTACTAGAACTAGCCTCTAAATTCCCTGTGAAAGAATTTACTGAGGATGCTAGATGGGAGTGATGAAATAAAATTGTCTTTCAGATTCTTGGTATGGGTTCCAGACGCCTGTTAACTCTGACGCACAGAGCTCAAGTGAAGCGCTTTACTCAAGACTTACTGAAGCTTCTCAAATCCCAGGCCAGTAAGCAGGTTATTGTGAGGGAATTCTTACAGGCTTATCACTGGTAAGTTATCTTTAATGAAGTAAGAATAACTGTGCCTGTCTATCAAAGGTAGTGGAAGAGGAGTCAGCACTTTAAATCTTAGTCCAAAACTATGGGGACTATATTTCCTCTTTGTTGTGATGTGAACGTTCAAAGGTCTAATGAAAACAAAAATTACAAGCTCTCTGGCAGTCTTTACTACTTCCTTTAGCAGTAGGTTCATTTACCTTTATTGGGGCCTAAAAGGGGTTATTGTATTTTATTAATTTTATTAATTCTATTTGAAGCTATGACCGCAAGATTGAATTTAAGCAAGCAGGTTGTAGCATGTGAACATGAGCAGTAAAGCAAAAATTTAGGCTTTCTTTAGAAAGCTATGTATGATTGTCAGTAGGTACTGTTGTTACTTTAGCTGGATCTAGCAATGGCACCCAAGTAAGTTATCAAGAAAAATGTTCTTTTCTAGCTTGTTTTACCATTTTTTTTCTTTTTTTTTAAAGAGTCAGGAATGATGCTTTCCTTAAGAAGGTAGAAAGTAATGTTTAATAGGCTTTGAGGAAACCATAGCATGTTGTCTACTTTTGCCCATGTGCTATTGTGCTGTGTGGGCCAACAGCTTTTTGGGAGTGCACACTTGTACTTACATTTACACTACTGGAAAAAATCCTCTATTGGCTGTTTCTTAGTCTACTAAATGTGCATCTCAATTGCAGTGAGCTCTGGCAGTTCCTTGAATAAGAATATACATGAAGTGTTCTTGCTTCTGAGAGGTTACTGTTTGGGAGAAGGGTAGAGTAAAAATGTTAATGTATTACATGGTATTGTGAACCTTAATATGGTGTTTGCCATATTTAAGGCCAGGTTACAGTCTTTGCCCTTTCTTGAGACCTGATTTTTGCTTTAAGACCATTTGTCTAACTGTTAAGCAAACACTGAAAGTATAACCATATGGAGCTGTAAAATATATTTACATTTTCTTAATCACTTAAAACCTGATCTTGAAAAATACAGCTTTATATGGTCACTTAACACTAGTTTGAGGCATCCACTGGTTGGTGTATGCAGCTTTTTCTTCCAGTGTAATGCAAACCAGCAGAGGTAACTCTTGCTTTTCTGGACAGAATGGGTAGATAATTAAATTCAGATTACTTTTCCCCTTTGTTTCACATGCTAGTCTTATTGCCAATATGAAAATCGTACTTGCTTTTTAAGATTGGATGCTTAGTCTCTATAATTTTACACTTTTTGGCCTGCACAGCATGCACACATTATGCAATTTTCTAAAATTTTCTAAAACTTCCAGGTGTTTCTCTAAGGACTGGGATGTTACAGAGTATGGAGTGTGTGAACTGGCTGATATTATATCAGAAATTCCAGATACAACCATTTGTTTGTCTCAGCAAGATAATGAAATGGTCATTTGTATTCCCAAAAGAGGTATGTCCATGTATTTGTTGCCAGAGAAACTGACAGTTTTAAAACTGAATTAACTAAACCACATAGGAATGACTTGGGTGTTTCTATTGTCAGAACTAATTTGACCCAGGAAATAAAGAATTTGTCATTTGAGGAACAGTTATGGAACAGACAGGAAAGCAGGTGGCTAAACACAACTACATGCAGAAATAGCATTATTTTAAACTTTCTGTGGGTATGGGTTGTTACCACACAGCAAAAATGTCAATGTGTTTGCCTATTTAATCTTATAAAGTGCTAGTGGCCTGATTATTTTGTACTTGAAATGTGTAAGCTTAGTAAAGGTTTTCAGGGGTAGAACAAAATAGTGACTGTGTAACATGTGATGAAGCTGAAAATCAATCCTCATGTTGACTTCTTTATTCTCTTGCATTTTCTAAGTGTGTTGTTCTTTGCTTTTAATTTTAGAACGTACACAAGAAGAAATTGAAAGAACCAAACAATTTTCTAAAGAGGTGGTAGACTTACTGCGCCATCAACCCCATTTTCGAATGCCCTTCAATAAATTTATTCCTTCTTATCACCACCACTTTGGTCGTCAGTGCAAGCTTGCCTACTATGGTTTTACAAAATTACTTGAGCTCTTTGAAGCCATACCAGATGTCTTACTAGTAAGTTATAAAATTCTAAGCTGTACTACAGCACTTTTCAGGTATCTGTTTCAGCAGGGATAATATTGCTCATTGGTAAAATGGTCTGAGGTTTTTAGCACATTCAAGTTCAGTTTCTTAATTTCAGATTTTCTAAATTGTATTACATTTAGAAAATTCAATGCATAAAAATCAGGGCTAAGTTTCATTAAAGCTGTGTCAAGTTGCTTTAAAAAAGGTAACTATTGCCATATTGTTGTATTCAAAAAATAATAATTTTGCTTGCTGTGTACAAATTGAAGGTAGGTGAACTCTGCTACACTGGAAATTACTGCCTGCAAGCAGGATTATGCTTTTTTTGTGCAGACTGGGTGAGTTACTAAGAAAGCATAATTTATTTTGTAGGTATTGGAATGTGGGGAGGAGAAAATTCTCACACTCACAGAGGTAGAACAAGTCAAAGCAGTTGCTGCCCAGTTTGTTAAACTGTTACGGTCTCAGAAAGACAACTGCCTGATGATGAGTGATTTGCTGACAGAGTACAGCAAGACGTTTGGATATACCCTGCGGCTTCATGACTATGATGTTAGCTCAGTCCCAGCTTTAATGCAAAAACTTTGCCATGTTGTGAAGGTAATCTTATATTTGTAGTTTAGCCCTCTAAAAGGTATGTAATGCTGAGGTAAGGAATTTGCTGTCTCAAATCACAGGTCTCATTGTCCTTAGTGTTGTTCTCCAAGAGCAATATTTCATTAGGCTGGGGTGTGAAAATTTCAAAAGTATTTAAAATGTAATTTGTAATATTCCTATGATGGTCTCTGTGGGTTCTTTTGCTGGCTTTCAGTTTTCTCTGGGGAAGTTCATGCTTGTTTAGCAAATGAAGTGAATATGTAAATATGTAGATGGACTTATGTCAATGGACACAGGCATACTGGTTTAGTTGCTTCAGTGCTGTTAATTTAGCAGCTGATCTTCAGGCTGGAGCTCAGGTCCATTTGGTTTGGAACAAAGAGTAAAAATCATGGCTTCCATGTGGACAGAAATCACTATGCAGGTTTTTTGTGTCTTCAAAGTAAAGTTTTCCATGTATTAAGTAAGCTTTTTCCTGTGTACTTTTGGCAGGGGTAGTTACCAGATGCTGGTATGTAATATCAGATACAGCTGTGCTCAAACCCCAGCTACACAACTTATAAATTAAACTTTTCCCTCTCCCTAACTTCATTCCCAATTCACTTTTCTAGGTTGTTGACACAGAGTCTGGCAAGCAGATTCAATTGATAAATAGAAAATCTCTGCGGATTCTGACTGCCCAGTTGCTTGTCTTGTTGATGTCCTGGGATGGAACGTCCTTTCTTTCTGTTGAACAACTTAAACAGCATTATGAAACAATCCATAGTACTTCACTGAATCCATGTGAATATGGATTTATGACCTTAACTGAACTCCTGAAGAGTCTGCCTTACTTGGTTGAGGTATGCAAGTGCTCTTTGCTTTCTGGTCTGTTTCATATTTTGAAAAGACATTGTGACTAGAAGGTGCTAATGTATGCACTGTAATTATTTCTCTTCTCTTTTTCTAATAGGTTTTTACCAATGGGGCAGCAGAAGAATATGTGAAGCTTACAAATCTATATATGTTTGCAAAAAATGTAAGGTCCTTACTTCACACTTACCATTATCAGCAGATTTTTCTTCATGAGTTTCCAGTAGCATATAGCAAATACACAGGAGAAGTGCTGCAACCTAAAGCCTATGGATGCAATAATATAGAAGAGCTCTTGGGAGCAATTCCACAGGTGTGAAGAATTTGGTTTTGCACAATTATTTGGAGATTTCTGCGTGGATTTAAAATAGTTAGACATCTGCAGTTTCTGTTAAATGGTGTGAATTACTGGAATAATTACCTTCTCCAAGAAGGCCTGTACCAGTTTTATTTCTAATATCTTCTGGGCTGTATAATAAGAAAAAGGAAACTTTTTTTATCTTTTGGTTAGGTTTTACTTAATTGTTCCTGGTGAGTCTACAAACATCCTTGGCATCTTTTATGAAGTGAGAATTTATTTCTGTCTTGAATGAAGGAACAGCTGTAGAGTATTGGTTTTATGAGTAAAAAGTTGTGGGACCTTGTCAGAAGTGCCACAAAGTGGGGTTTTGTCTCATCTTGTCATCCACGTGTGCTATAAGTGCTCTAGAATATCTTTGTTACCCAGTTCATGGCTGTAAGCTTTCCTTTTAGTAAATTAATCTTTCTGGAGAATAAAAAAATGGAATTGTTTTTTTCAGTGTATTGTTTTGTAAATGCCTAGTTAGTACACTTGCTAGGCCTTTGTCTCAATAATCTATGCCAAAGCTTTTACTTGGGCAGTGTGTAGTACAAGTTAGCAACTGATTTAGTTTCCTTCTAGAAGAAATGTCAGTGCAAAGCTGGGTGAAAAAGGCAGTGAGCGAGCTGCTTTAGGCTGTCAGATTGTATGCTTATGTTCAATTCTGGTTTTTTTGGTTTTTTGTGTTTTTTTGCATTTGTAGGTGGTCTGGATTAAAGGACATGGCCATAAGAGAATTGTGGTACTAAAGAATGATATGAAAGGTAAACCATTTCAATTTTGAGCATTATCTTGGTTTCCTTGTTTCTTGTTTTCAGAGGTGACTTGAGCAAACAAACCAAATGAACTTGCCTGTCTTTGTAGCTCGTTTTAGCTCACCTAGTTTTCCCCCTGCTGATCATGTTGATGATCATGGAAATCAACTTGCTGAAGATGATGGACATATTATGGGGATCCCAGCATCCACTTCATCAATGGAACTAAGTCTAGGAACACCTAGCAATGGTAATGCAAATTTGATTTATATAAAATTTATTGCCTTAGGGGGGAAATAAGCAGAGTGAAGCAGCATGGGGAAAGCTGTGTGAGTTTGTCAGTCTTAACTTGTGTAGAGGTGTTATGTGGCTTGAAAGCTGTTGAATTTCTGCCAAAGTGTAGTTAGGCATGTGTCCTCTTGACAAGGGCATCTCTTGTCCTCACTGTCTGTGTATGTGGCTGCTAGAGTACTCTTTCCCACAGATTCTTGTAGAAGTTTAAGTCTATAAACATAAAGCTAATGCAAAACCTGGTCAGTGGAAACTTCTGCTAAGAATGTTTGTTTCCTGTATTCTGATAAGAATAGTGTTTTGCTTTGGTTTTTTTTGGTGGTGTGTTGATTTTGTGTTGTTACTTGTTTGCAAATGATCTTAGCAGTCCTGTGGGTGTAAGTCCCTATCCTAATAAAAAAACCTGGGAAATAGTCACTTCACAGTTTGTATCTTGCTGTGGTCTTCAATGCTTTTACTATTTACAATTTGGGGAATGTGTGGAATTGCTCTTGACTTAGTGTTTCAGAAGTCTAGGTTCATCCCTTTTAATTAAGAGCAATTCACTTTATTTTGAAACTTTAGGCTTGATTTTCATATGTAAATATGTGAGATGGTACTTGAGTAGTTTGTAGAGTGTTGGTGTCCATGAGGGGAGTTGTCTGGTAACTGCCCCTTCTCTGTTACAGATACCAAAGTATGTTTCCTCTTTTCCTTCTTTTTGTAGTTTCAAATCAAACTGAGCAAGAACTTCTTTGCCTCACAAACACATCTCCTGTTGACCTCTTGTGTGAGCCAGTCCCTTCCTGCCTTCCATCTCCACAACTGAGACCTGATCCAGTAATTCTTCAGTCTGCAGACCTCATTCAGTTTGAGGAACGCCCTACAGCTCTCTCAGGTAAGAGTTTGCCTGCCTGTGTTGTATTACTTATGGATGTTAACTTGTACAGTTTGGAAAATAAAGCATCAAACAAGTAGTTGATTTACATGAAGTTCCACTTAAATACTGGTGTCTGTATGTCACACAATGGGACATGTTGGAAATGCAGGTGGCTTTCATCAGAAACTCTTCAGTGCTGGGTGTTAGTACCCTACTGTGATTCTCTGGGGTGAATCTTATAGGTACCTTATCCAGCACTAAAACTGTGCTTTGCCAGCCTGTGGCAACCTTTTCACTGCAGTAATGTCAGTGGTTTTCTGAGCACTGAGAAACTTAGTGTGATCATTTAAGTAATAGATGAGGCAGAGGTGAACACAACTCATCTGACTTAAATCGGGCCGACGGATATTTCTAAAAATACTATCTCCAGCAATAATATTTATCAAGAACAGAGGATCAATAAATTGTTTTGTTTGTTTTAGAGATAATGATTTTAACAGAAGAAGAAAAACAAAGAATTGTTGCCACAGCTCAAGAAGAAGTGACCTCTGATTCTGTGGTATCTACCACCACAGAGAATGCTTCAGTGGCTCCCAGTCAGTCCTCTGAAAGCCAGCTAAACAAGGATGCAATGGACAGCCCAGCTAAAAAGCAACATAAAAACAAGGTGAAATTGGCAGCAAACTTCTCATTTGCACCTGTAACCAAGCTTTAATTCTTTCTTTTTAGTGTAAAAGACATACCTTGGACTCTGCAGAAAGTAAAGCTATTTGCTAGCCCTTAAATATTTTAATGAAAGACCTAGATTAATTTGTATTTAATGTATTCTGTGAAGAATTTGTTCCTTTTACACTGAACACAGCTGTCAGCAGAGCAGATTTTTTCTATTATTTTGGAAAAAAAAAAAATCCTGGCATTTGTTAAATAAATTTTACAGTTTTTTCATAAATGTGTTCGGTAAAAGCAAAATATTAATTAAATTAAAATGGAACAGATTTTATTTTCTTCAAGTCTTGTTAGTGGTATAATCATACATGTAGCATATTGTATTCTATAGGCTGTTGCTAACTGGTATTGTTTCAGACAGTATTAATAAAATGCATGATCTGTCTTTCAAAAAGCCTGTTGAGAAATTTTAACTTGCTGACCTGAAATGACAAGGGTGAGAGTTAATTGTGCTCCAGAGGAGAACCTTGTTCTTGTAACTGCATTGGGAAAATCTGTTGTCTGAAGATGTCTGTAGAAGATTGTGGATTTCTTGTAAAACTTGTTTTAAATATTTTCTGTAGCTTTCAGTTCCATTTAGGAGCTTTCTAGGACATGGATGCTTTAAACTTCCCTTTTATATTTAGTTCCAGTCTGGCATGGATTTGGTTAAGGAAAAGACTGTCTTGGTGTAATTTGTAAGATACAGACACACACTTTTTTTTGTGTCTAGAAATGAAGTTAGGAAGATTCTGATATTTCTGAAATATGCATTTAATGCATAAGTTACAGATAATAGAACAGGTCTTATTAAAATGCTTTGTGATGGAAGGTATTGATGCTATTTCCACCTGTAAGGAAAGTTCTAACTACAGGTGGAAATGCTAAGGTTGTTCTGCTTAAACCTTGTTTTCTATTTTTAAGCATGTTCAGTAAATGGGAAGCTTATTCTTTGATGTGCTGTCTTTTAGCTGTGTCTGTTTTTATTCTAAAACTTACTCCTAGTGTTGGAAGCTTTTTTCAATTTGTGGTATCTTGTGTTGGCTTTTGAAAGGGCCAGCTTTGGAAGAGAAGTTAAGTCAGTGGATAACCTTAACTCTAGTTAGCAGAAATGTCCAGTGTAAGAGTCTTTCTACCCATTATGGGTAACCATGGCATTTACAATGGGTTGTATTTGCCAGGCAACAAATAAATTGCTTGTAGTATTGAAAGAACCTGTACTAGAGGTTTTCCACTGGCCAAGTGAATATTTAGGTGGTTTCTATTGTAATATATGAGAGATGGAACATGGGCTCTAATGTCTCAGCCAGCAACAGGACATGCCACTGAATAATGGCTATAGACAGAATTTTACTAGTCAGATTTTGTTATAAAATCTTTTAAATTTAGGCAAGTATTGCCAATAGTGAACTTATAGCCATTGTAAATGCAGAGAAACACTTGGAAGTTTTTCTGAGCATTGTGGCACAGTGTTATGAGTCCTTTGTAAACCTCTACAGACACACTGCTATAGAAAAGTATTTAGAAGTAAGCTTTCTTGGAATGCTTTTAATGAGTTAAATGCAAGAACATCTGCTTTCACCTTAAGTTTGGTAAGGTTAACACTGATCAGTCTAGATCTCTGTTTCAGAAGAGCATTGGGAAAAAGACCAGCCTGAGATCATATTTTCATGAGATGCAGCTACAAGTCATCTGGAGTACTAAAGAAAAGCAGGTTTTTGTTTCAGCAAGTAATAAATATGGCATTTGTCTAAGTGAGTGTGCTGCTTATGCAATTTATGGAGGTCAGCATATCTTTTCTGGATTCATGTGTGATACTGATGAAATTGCTGTTTGAAAGTAATACAATAATATGTTTGAGAAGTTGTGTTCATAGTGTAACAAAATAACTAATTGAATTGCAGTATATTTTTTTATCTGAAGGGTTAAATGAATGATGGGACTAGCAGATTTAAAAGCATTACAACCATGAATTTCTTTAATTTAACAATTAAATGTACTACTTCAGATTGATGTTTGTTAAACAAAAAAAAAATGTCACTGAAGCCCTCAATTTATGCACTATCTTTTCCTTGGAGTTGGAGGGAGAAGAAAAAATTCTTTTCTTAGTGGTCTGCTTTGTTTGGACACTTTCTTTTGTGGCTCAAGTGCTGTTTTGTGTGTTGGGACCAAACAGTTGTGTCAATAAAATTTTCAAGCAAGCATAACTCTTGTCCTTGTTTAAAGAGTTGGGAAGAAAACCCTGTTGTAAAATCCTTAACTTGTTGGGTCTCATTAAGTCTCTGTTCTGACTGGATAGTTAAAATTTGCTACTTAGTGAGGACAAGAGCCTATAAATTCACAACCTGCTATTCTGGACAGTGAGGGTTTTCCCACTTTTTGCAGTTCAGCTGTCAGCAGGTGCACTCAGGATCTTTTATTGCTTTTCATAAAACGTAATGATGTTTAGGAGTTCTTCTAGAAGGAAAGTCTATATATCCACCAAAAGAAAAAAAATGGAGAAAGGAGTATAAATGGAACAAGTGGAAGTGAGGTGTTTCTCCGGAGTGTTAGTCTCATTTTGGAATGTTAAAATTGATGTGAATAATGTCATATGGAGTGTTGATGTGGAATGAAGTTAAAGTCACTTTGATTTTATAATAGCTTTGTTCTCCAGCTTGCCGAAGTTACTAATTACCCAGGGAACTACATTTCTGGCAAGCAAGTTACTTTACACCTTCAATAGAGTACTTTGAACTTCAGAATCTAACAAAATAATTTAGAAAAAAACCTGCAAGTAAATCAGACTGTTCTGTCATCTCGTAGCTTTATGGACAAAAGTAAACAGCTGGATGAGCTACTTCTGACTTTTTTGTGGTTTTCTTACACATTCTCACCTAATCGAGCTATTAAGTGGAATAATCTGCTAGAGTGCAAGTAAGTGTTCACTTGACCTTGCAGAGTACTTTCTTGTTCAGTAAACAATTTTGAAGTGTCTACATAAACTTATTTAGCAGGAAGCTCTCCATAAATTATATAATAAATATCACTTGTTAAAAGGAGGAGCAGACCATTCAGGAAAACTTTCTACAGCATCTTAAGCAACACCACAAACCCTAAAATCACCACTCTGAAAGAATGAAATTACAGTAGTTGTGAATGTTCTAAGTATGCACAAGTAAAATTCCTCATGTGACCTGTATGATGTTATCCTCAGAAGGTGAGTTTGGTTTTAATTGTTGTTTTGTTGCAAAATGCCCGTTTTCTTGATTCTCATCTTACGTTAAGCCACTTTTTTAAATGGTAAAAAGCTTTTAAAAGTCATATTGGAAATAACATGAATTTTCATTTTCTAAAACAAATATAACCTCTGCCTGCCATAATCTAATGAGCAGAGTGTAATTGCGTGGTGAATTTGTGACTTAGCGCTTGTTGACTGTAATTAAAAAAACCCAAAACAAATGAAAACACAACAAGGAGAGACATGGGCATAACGCCAGAGAAGGGCCTCAGGGACATGACTTGCGTAGTTGCTGTTTCAGGTTTGATGTGGAAAGATGCTGGTAGGAAGCATAACTGTCTAAGAACAGAGAACATAAGGCTGTTTCATGATGTTTAAAGTTTCTGAACCAAGGAGCTGGCAAAAGGCTTTTTCCTTTGGACAGAGCAAAGCTTTTGGTGTGGAAGAGTAAGAGATCAATCCTTCTCCAGAACAGGCTGAACACTTTGGTTTTGGCCATACAGGACAGATTGCTTTGTGTATTCTAAATGGTCTCAGAATTCTGTGGAGAGAAAAACTGACTGCTTAGGGGGGAAAAAACACGGCCTGGTTTTGCTTTGCCTAGATAACTGTTAGCAGAAATGTGAGCAACTGGAAACTGAGTGATAGCAATGAAGCCTGCTGACCCGTCTGTGGGACTAAACCTTTATACTTGCCACTTAGGCTCTTGCCTCTGACACAAGAAATGAGTTAAGTATCTTTGCAGCTAACCTTTTTGCAAATTGAATATTTAGTCTTTTTGTGCTTTTGAAAACTAGAATTCAAAAAGCTTGGCTTTAAGTCATTTTGTATTCAAAGCTTGACTTAGTTACCTATTCATATTCAGTCTGTGTGGCCATAGAAAGTCAGATGTTGAGGTACTTAAAATCAGCATTTTATTAATGAATAATGTGATGTCTTACAGTGGTTGTATGCTGTAGAACAATCAGAGATATCTTTCAGATGTTTTCCCACACTTTATCCAGTATTTGTTCAGAGGATGAGATACAATGTACCCAGTCTTTCAACATGGGTAACTATTAATCCTTATTGTATGAACACATTTTGTTTATTACCTAGATGGAGAAAACTTTAACAGTCACTTGAATTTAAAATTTTCTTAATGGTTTGTAGCCCTGTACATATGCTACAGAAATCACATTGATTCAAGAAATACGAGATGTGACTTTGAGGTATTATTTCTGAGCCCTTTCTGTACTTTAGTTTTTAGGCATTTTTCAGATGTTCCACTAGTTCTATCTAATCCTAAACTGCCTTGTATACAGACTGCCTAAGGTTTTGTTTGTTTATCCTCTTGCAGCTAATTGCCACCCACAATGTTGCATTTGTTTTCCCTAAGCATGTAAACATTTTAGCCGTAAGTAGTGACAAGCCTGACAGAAGAAGCCTGAGCATGCTGCTTGCAGGTAAAGGGGGAACTGTCTGAAGTGCAGATTGGTGCATTTGAGGATATGTCCCAGTGGAGTTACTGGAACTGAGTTTTTCAGTGGTGACTGAAGGTTGTTGCTGACAAGCTTGGCATAAAAGAGGATAGTACTGTTGTTGTGCAGTGGGACCTAAACACTTTTTCAGGTAAGTGGATATAATTTTACCTGAAGAGTAGGATAAACATTTAGTATGTGAAGGGGATTCAGAGAAAAATAATCAAGCTGTGCAAAGGGAGGAACAATTTACACGATAGCCATGTAAGCAGAGGTTTTCACATTTTCTGTTGCATTTGTACAAGTGTGAGGGTGGAATGTGATGAGTATGAAAACTGAGGAGAGCAAACTGGGGTGAAATAACCGTAAATGAATTAGAGGAGGAAAAGGAAAATTTTGAAAATCTTATCTCTAAAAGATTATGGTCAGTAGCTTGAAGGATCCATATCCTGCAGGACTTCACAGATATTCTGGATTTTTTCTGCAGGGAAAGTAACAGTGCAGTAGCAAGATGGATACAGAAATTCCTTGCCCTCACTAAGACAGCTTGTCACCTGAAAGGTTGAGCAAGCTATTTCTGGACCAGGATGATTTTCCTGCTTTTACAGGTGGCCTGTGTAGTTACAGACAAGGCATAAAAGCATCTGGCTTATACTTTGGGTCCTTAGCTCTTTGTGTTACAAGGGGCTTTTCTTACTCCCAAGTCAGCTGGTGGAAACTGGAGTGTTCCTATTGCTTGTGAGGATATAGGCAATACCTTTGGAAACTGTCTCTAAAACTTCTTGAGCTCAACAGTCCTCAAGCAAAAGCCCTCAGTGTTTTCTGTGAAGTGTATCTGTGCCCCAGAGGGTTTAGACGTGATTTCAGTCCAACTCCGAGTGTCTTTTCTGTGGAAGCTGTAGAGCAGCCTTTGCCAACTTAAAAGCAAAGCAATTTATGAGCTGTGACATGGTGCCAGAAATAAGTTAATAGTAATTCAGGAAGAAAGATGGTGAGAAACATCAGCTCTTGCACGCTTAGTTTGAGTTGATATTTATTCATTTCACCTTGAGATTTGGAACCTGTATTACTGTCAGAAGCTATTCCACTTAGTATATGGCACATACAGGGATGCTGATCTGACTTGCTTTACAGCCTCATTCAGTCATGACATGATAAACCCTCAGGCATCCCACTCTACTCCACAACCAACAATTCCTTTAGTAACAAGAAGAAACAAATGCTTCGTGTAACACAGCAGCTTAGTTTATTTCGAAATATCTTTACTTCACTGAAGAGATTCAGTAGGCCTAGGGGAAGGTACAAGAAAACCATTTGCTGGTAGAACTGGTGATTAGTACAAATAGCACTTCTGTTTTTCTCAGTAGACCAAGATCCTTTCCTGAATATAGCTAGCCACGTTTACCAGTTCATAGAGGAAATAGTGTGTCAAATCCACCTTACATTTTATTTCTCTGATACTTTGCCTTATTTCTGAAGTGATAAACAGCTGGGATATCCAGAAGAGATTTTCAGTGCTTCAGTTGACCAAAGTCCCTCTTTGCAGATAGTAACCAGTATCTGAAAGTAATTTGTGAAATTATGCCATTACTCAGTGTAGTCACCTAAAAATATGGACTGGTATGTCCATAGGATCACAGAAGTGACAAAGCCCCTCACTATATGTGGGGATACTCTTGTTGAGTCTCATGTTTGTAAAAATGAGGATCAAAATTTTTACACACTTCATTTCTTATGTTTAATTTGTTTTAACTACAACCACTGTTTGAAGTATGCCATTAGGGCTTTGTGTTCTGGATGACAACACTGTAAGCCAGTATTGGACACAGTTGAGAATCTGACCTTGCAGACTAAAAAATCCAGGACTTTATTGTTAAGCAGCATCACTGACCCCCTTCTAAAGGAACCACTGGTACTGTGCAGGCAGGCTCTTCAAACCCACTCAAATAAAAACAAAACCAAAGCATTTGCTAATTGAACAAAAACTGATACCAAGAAAAACTTTCAGCTGAGCCAAGCTAGAACTTCTAAAATGAAGTTCACTCTCATTAATACTGCTGTAGTTCAGGTCCCCTGGGGAAACTGTGTGACAATATTACATATTCATACTTGCTGCATTTTCTTCATTGTAATTAAAACAGGAAGCTCTGTAGCCTAATCATGAGTGTTGTATCCCAGAAATGTCTAGCTCCATTTCCAGTTAATGAAATTTTTTTCATATAAGCTTACATTCTGCTGAGTTCACTTTTCTTTCCTAAGGGACTGTATATCCTGTGCTGCTTGAAGGGTTCACCCCAATCATCAGCACAGCCTGATTTAAACACTAATGTGCAGCACAAGTCACCTCTTGCCTTACAACTGTTGCAGTCCTTCAGGACCATTTTACTTCTTTCACAATATTTGGTTGTAACAGTTGATTCTCATAAGGCTAAGTTTGGTGCTTCAGGACAGGTTTTTTCCTAACTTCTACTTGCCTTGGTATTGGCACTGAACATTTGCCTTGTCTTAAGATACTGGTAATTCCTGATGTCTTAACTGGATGCCAGCAAATGGAAGAGGCTGCAGAATTTTGCAGAAGTCAGTGGGTACTTTGTCAGCTCCCCTGTATCTTCTCCCTTAAAAGCAATTTTCCCCATAATTCTAATGTACACAAGAGCTATAGAGTCCAACCTATACCACATAGAGTAAATATTAACTGCAGAGCTTGATGTGATGACATATGGATTGACAAGGATGCAATAACTGCATATAACTTCAGCCTTTGAATATATTTTGTTTTCTTCCCTGCATCTTTGGTCAAATAATTAAAGTGCTTCATGTCTTAGTGGGAACCATTATGTTTTTTCATCCTTGATCTTTAAACCTTCAGGAATTTAGTGACAGGTTATTTGTCTCAAGTGAGTCTGCAATACTGAAACAAATGCTTCTGGAAATGCAAATGTTCTTCATTGAATTAATTCAATGCTAGGGATTAGGTTTTAATTGTACAAGAGTAGTCTTGAGTTACTTTAGATGGTGTTTGTCTCCTTGAACCTTAATAAGGTATTTTCTCTCTCTAAAATATACTGGTTTATTCCTTTTGATTAACTGCTGTTAATTTTTTTCTCCTTTCCTGTAACTGTGGTTTCTTTGTATATAAGTGCACACTTAGTTGGCTTCATGGAAATGGAAGTTCCTCTTGAAAAACCTTACTTTAGGAACTTTTTGCTATCTGATATTTCTAAGCCTGAGATTTTCACATTAGATTATGAACACTTATTTTACTACTTATACCTATCACAGTACATTTATATGGAATACCATCACACAGACAAACCAGCTACTGACAGCTAATATAAAGATATTAGATTCCACAAGGTTTAATCTGCATAGAGACCAGAAATACACTAAATGGTGAAACACAGGTATGTCTTTCTGCATTTCCCTTAAACCCATTTTCTGTTGGATGCAATCTTCCTGCCACAAGTGTCTACTTTTGTATTTGTGTATTTGTCTTGTGTGCAGTTAGTCTTGGTTGGCTAGTGTCTTCCTGTGCTTGATAGTTTATATATCTTGTGGTCATGAAATACAATCAATAGTTGTTTTAAGGATTCTTTGAATATTAGTTACATTTTCTTTGTTCCCCACTCTCTTCCCAACAATCTTCCAGTAATCTGTAATCTCATACTGCATGTAACTTATAATAGGTGGACAAAACTCTCTGGGTCAATTTTTCTCTGACTTCATGTGAGGTGGAGATCTACAAGAGAAATGACACAGCTTTGGTTGATATCATCTATTTGCAGATTAGTGTAGCTGTGTTTGATAAACCTTTGCCAGAGATCTGTTTTCCCTGGTTCAAGCAATATTCATTTGTCTTCATTCAGAAAATTCAGTCATTCAGAAATCATATGGTATATAAAAATCTATCTCTAACATCTTTGTTACTCTTCTTCAGGAAGAATTGGAAGTGAAACTCAACAGCAAAAAGTTGAACATCACATTAGGCTGGTAGGTGTTTTGTATGAAACATCAACTACCCTAAAGTTGCCTCATCTGTCAGTTGCACTATAAACAGCTTTGCTACTTGCAGCTTTTGTTTTGAAAAGTAGCCAAAATAGGATATTTGAGCAATTTTTGAGTGCTGTTTGTCACAGGGGGGAAGTGTACAACATTCTTAAAAAGTGATAGCCTATTAAAATTGCTGGTTTACATTTTACTGGATGAAACAAGCCTTCTTTTCACTTAATCACTGGGGTGTTTTTGTTGACTCTACTACAGACCTTTTCTGGTCACTGAACAGCCACTATATAGATTTCTTTTGATTTTAGGCATGCGTACTGAGTGATCCATGCAACAGTGAAGAACTTCCCACTGTACATTCTATATATTACTGTTGTACCAGTTGCTCTTGATTCTGTTAGCAGGATACTTGGTGGTTCCCCTCACCCTATAGTTTCATTCAATGAAAATATTTGAAGACAAACACGGTAGAGAGCCCAGAGCTACATGATGTTGCATTGTGTGGCCCCGCAGCAATCTTTAATAATAGCCAATCCTGCTTTGGCAATGGTGGGCTTGCTTGGAGGAGGTTCTGCCTTCTTTTCTGCTGGGCTGCCTGCAGTGTTCAAAACAGGACACTGTTAAAACCAAGAACTGATCAAACTATATCTTCTTTCTTCTGGCTTAAAGTATTTCCTGCCCTCCTCCCCCACATTTTTCAGCTCTAGTTTGGATAATACATCTAACACTTCGGTAGTAACTAAGTTAGTATGTGTTGCTCAGTCTTATCTCTTCAGGGCAAGGAGCTAAGAGGAGCTAAAGAACACAAAGATCTGAGTGAGAGGGTAAATTTCTATCTTGTTCAACCCAGGAGTCCCATATTCACAGCCATAGGGTCAGGGAACAGGCATTACACATGAAGTAATCTTACTGTGTTTAAACCCCAACAACTAAAGGAGCTGAAGAACAGCAACACTGCTAGTGTTAATTCTCACATCAACTTGGATGTTGTACTTAGAAGAAAAAAATAAAGGTAGGTTTTAGTTTTTCAGGGTGAAAAGAATCTTTTTATCTATAATACTGCATTTAAAAGCAATGACATGAAGTAAACTAACAAAGGACATGAGATATGCTGCCTGTAACCAAAAGGGTATAAATAATTGCATCTTAATGTCTTTGATAACAACCTTGAACTTCTCAATCATTCCATAACCCCCTGGAAGTTTTTTAGGAAGATCTTGATCTGTGCAAAGTGATTTGTTTGGATCCATCTCTTCAGCTGGTGAACCAAATTAACTTGCTAAGAAGGGTATTACTCTGTCTTGGCTATCTCCCTGCCTAAGAGCTCCACTTGAGACAAGTCAAAATCAATGTTAACTTGAGTTTGTGCTGTGACTGTTTTGTTTAACAGCTTCAGCTAAAGGCTTCCCAAGGGATCATGTAATCTACTTAGTTTCTGAGAAATATTTATGCTGCTAGAATGTACAAAATTCATGGCAGCTGAGGAAGTTTGCAGTCTTTTCACCAATTCCTATCTTGCCTGCAGTAAAACAGGCAAACTTTGCTTCAGATATCCTAGCACAGATCTTAAGAATTTGTTTCCAATTATTTTTGGACCACATGTAGGAAAATGATTGGCAAAAGGAAATCTAGTTGCAAGTTGTGGTAATGTATATTCAAATACACTTTGCATATTTAAAACATACAAAGCAATTTATTTTAAAATAATCATAGATGACTTGGAGTCGCTTTTGAGGGGTAACTGGGCATCTGAATTCTAAATGGCCATCAACTGCTGACGCACTATCTTGCTTCAGGATTATCTAGCTCAACCTGGCTTTTGAAAGAGGCTGGCCAAAAATGGCCTTAGAAAATGCTCTTTTATCCAGTTGTCTTTGGACTTTTTCCTGTTGTTCTTGTTTTTCTTAATGTTTAGGAACTCACTGGTAGGAGATTGTGTTGCTTTGTCTAAGGGTTTTAACTTGGTGCGAAGGAATTCAGCCATCTCTTTATCTTCTTCTTTCTCTCTGGTGGGGAAGAAAGGAAAGTAAATCTGTTAGAGAAATGTCAATGTTTTCTCTGTGAATGAGACAGTAAAAGCTACACTCTTTATGATTAACTATAAACAATTCACTTTCTGTGTTCTTTTAACAACACAAATTTTTTGCTTACTAAATGAAAACAGTAACAAACTTCTACAAGTCAGAGAGAATTTTCTCCAAGGTTCTGTACTTGTCTCTGATAGCATTGAGTTCATTATATTCCCTAATCAGGGCATTTAAACCATAATATATTACCCATTTTAAGCTGGCCTCACAAGTGTTTCATGATGTGTCCTTTACAAAGTAAAGCAGAGGGCACCTATCAGGGTGATTGTGCTGCTGACTTTTCAAAGCCTGCTTAGACAACAGACTGGATTCCATGGTCATCTGCTGTTAGTGTTTATCAAAATGAGGTGTGTTTCTCTTCGCCTCAGAATGACAGCAGCAGGCCCAAAAGAAAAAGATTATGTTGGTAACCTTGGTTGTATTTGTTCATGTTTCCCTGTTTATTGCTACTTTGTTACTTAAACATTAACAATGAATGCACTGATTTAATATCTCAGTTTAGAGGAGAAGCAGATTTTATTGTCAAGAAAAGCCTCAGGTTTTACTGCCTATGTGAATTAACACTTCTGCATAGTACACAGCAGTACATTTTCAGTAGCCCACAATGAGGCTTCTGCACTATCTGGTTGCTGATGAGTTTTTTGCAATTTTGCACACTGAACTACCAGTTGAGAACTCAGGATTATGTTACTGGATCAGGGATCTTGTCAGCTGCTGACTTTGGCCAGCTCTCTTTGATCAGCTGCAGGACTCTGGCAAGCTTTCTTCTCTCCTGTCCTTTGCTAGCTTTGAATTGAAATGTGTTGGAAAAGATACTGTCATGTAGGATAAATGGATTGATGAGCCTTGAATCTTTACTGTTGAAAGAAACAGCGGAAAGCAAAACTGTTTATAGACTCTTGGGATTTCAATGCAACAGCTGGAAATAAACTTTTGAGGAAGACCACAGGTTTCTTAACAACTTAGGGCTAAGATACTGTGAGAGGAAATTTTTTTTTTTTTTTTTTTTTTTTTTTTTTTTTTTTTTTTTTTTTTTTTTTTTTTTTCCTATGGCAGGGTGAGAATGGTAATAATAAACCCCAGCCACATTAATTTCTTTTCTCAGATTTAACATGTCTACAAATAGTCTTTGTCGTATTTCATGTCTGCTTCTCATCCCAACAGGATATTCTGGTAGCAGCAAAAATCCTTCTCTTTTTAATGGTAAACACCCAGACACTTTCTCGTAGGAAAGTAAGAGACCAAGCCCCACTGTACTCATGACATGACTGAATCACATTGGGAATTAAGAGCAGTAATCTAGTTGTAATCTTTTACTTATGGAACTAGGAAGAGGCTTTTTACTTGCTAAGTTGTTTTGAAGGATCAGTTATCTCCCAATAATGTTGATGTAAATTTTGTTACTCACTCCAGTGTAATGTTAGACTTGTGAAATCTCATTAATAAACTGAGTGGGTTTTAGTTCTTACCGTAATCTCTCCACCTCTGCATCATCAACAAGAAAATCTCTTTTTTGTACCAGTCTATGTATCTTCTGAATCAGCTCATCCTCTCTTTGTTTCTCCATCTTTGTTTTTTCTTTTTCTAGTCAAAACCAAAAAGAAACTATTACCTCAGATTCTCAGAAGCAGGGTGAGGGGTTCTGGGGTGGATATTGGCAAATGTTTAAGAAAAAAATGGACTGAAGCTTTTCAGACCTGAATTGCTAAAACCCTGGGAAGTTCTGGTTGCTGCCTTTTATTTCTTCCACTTGCTGCTGTCGAGTCTGATTAGTTTAATGGTCTGGAGACTGTATGGGATTTGCCAAGCCTTCCAAAATCTTTGCCAAGATTAAAAAATCTAATTATTATAAGTCCTTGTCCACTGCCCAGTCTGTAATGACTACATTACAGTTGTCTGCATATTATTTTTTTATGTGGAAGATGTGCCTGTCACTGTCTGAAAGTCATGAATGTTAGGGATTACAGAGCTGTAATTTAAGATTATAAAGCAAATGTAATTAAGACAAAAATCGTCAAACTTAGAAAGTGGAGCAAAGAAAGCCAGAGGCAAATCCCAGCCCACATATTTCCTCAAGAACATGAAAATTTTGGTTAGCTGAGAAGACACTGTTAAATGTGTTAAATTAAGACTGGCTTTTAACTATTAGGGAGTATGACTTTGAGACCAAGACTTGCAGAATTTCATTGTCTCAAATATATTAAAAATTCTTTTATCTCGTGTAATAATGAATTTATTGCAGAAATTACCAGTACTAAGTGTTTTGAAGCCCATGATCCAAAATGAAGTTGTATTAAATAATTATTTTCAACTGTCTGATTTTATTTAGTTGCTTAAAATATCTCCTGTGTTCAGTCAGCAGATAAAACACAGCTCAGATGCATCAGACTGCAGGCAGTTTGTCCTTCACACAGCTCTTACTGTACTTCATTTTGTGGTTCTCTAAATGCAGTTCTGGAGAATTTTGAATTATGTAATGTAACTGTAATGTAAGGCTGCTTTATGTGGGATGTATTTTTTGTGTTTTACCTTGTAGAAATTCTAAAAGAAGGTGATTGTTGACTAATCTGAGACTTCTACATTGTTACCAGTTGAAAATTCCTGTGATTTATGCTGAATTTTCAGCAGAAAAAAAAGTGGGTTTTTTTGCATTGCCCCTTTCATCTGTGGAATCAAGGCATCTCCTCCTTCCACTACTGAAGGTAGAAGCTATTTTTTACTTCCATTCAATCTGTCCTCTTCCCAGACTGGTATGTACTCTCCCGTGAGTTAGTTACTGTTCAGGTAACTGCCTGCAAAATACATGCATCCTGAATTGTGGCAAAGTACTGTGTACTCTTGTGTACTAAAATACTGATCCCATGTCTACTGAAACTGAATAAACTGTGTTTCATGAAACCAAGGAGCAGGTCTCTATACAAATCTGTACACTAGTATGAAAATTATGGTAAAGGTGTTATGAATTACTCCATTTCAGCCAAGTGTTTTTCTAGGTTAGGCACCTTCTACGTCAGCACTTAGTTCTCCATGAATGCCAGCAGCTTCTTTAAGACAAAAGTATTCTTGTGAGTCTGCCAAGAGGTGGTGCTGCTGGAATTGCACATACTTAATTCTTAAATTTGCTGAGATTAGTGAAGTGCCCTTTAAGGATAAACTGCTGCCTGTGGGTCTCTGATGAAGACTGTGACCAGAGAACAGTTTTTAAGAGGTGTAAATGGTAAAAAGCCCACCAGAAAAATGAAAACCAATCAAACCTGAACTGTAAGTTAAAAGTATGGGTAGGGAAAGTGTTCAGACTAGAAGAGGCAAGGCAAGGGGGATCATTCATGAATACTTTCTAGGATTCCTACTACTTTCCAGAACCTTTTAAACCAATAATGTACTAACACTGTTATTAGAAATGAAAAAATGTGACCTATAAATAAGAAGTATAAAGAAAGAAAAAGTAAGAAAGATCAAGTCCACTTTTGTTGGGTGCAAAGAAAAGTTTTTATACAACTAGGGATTTGTGGTGTCAGAGTAGATCCGTTTCCTACTTCATAAGTGCCCTTGCTCTCTCCATCCTGTAGAGAAAGCTGTCCTTTAAAGTTCCACAATAAAATGGGGGAAAAACCAGCATAAAGAAAATGTGTTCACAATAGTTAGGCAGCAGCAAAATATTTCTGAAAGGTGCTATAGGCCATGTGGTGGTATCTACTGTAAATGGCCCACTGCAGCTGCTGTCTTTTGCAGGATCTTGTACTTTGGTGTTTTTGAACAGAATAGGGCTGTAGTGATGACCCAAACCAGCAAAACTGTAGCAAAGCAAAATTCAGCATTGGTTTCACATGGAGTTTGGAGTTAAGGACTGAAAAACTGCCCATAATTCTGAGCAGCAAATTTGCAGAGAATTTGGGAAAAAAAGACTTATTTTGCCTCTTTATTCCTGTAGAAACTTGATTTACTTTATTCTAGAAGGCAGATTTAACTACAGATGTGACAATCAGTGTATCTAGGAAAAAAACAGTCCCATCCTGTTCACAGTGGTGGAGGTAAATGCCCCTCCTTTTTTCCATTTATTTTGGGTGTCTCAGTACTCTGTCTTGTCTGACAACCTCTGTGCCACTCATTTCCCTCGAGATTGCCAGGGATGTGCAAGATGGAAGGTATGTGCACTTTAAGTGATATTTACAAAACTGTTACCAAGGGTGCAGTGAAATACAGCGTGAAAAGAAATTGAGAGACCAGAAGATTAATGATAGGAAAGAAAATGGGAAGAAAAAATAAGGTCTAGGGGAAAGAGAGGAAATGAACCATAAGAGGAGACTTCTGATTGTTAGGGCCAGAGGTCTGTGTGTTCCTGACACCACTGCCACCCATGTATCACCCCAGCATTATCCTAGCATTGGGCTGGAGATACCCATTACCTGGGATTGCAACCAAACTCTGCAGTTCTTTCTTAAGGTTCATAATGTCTTTGCACAGCTGGATGTCATCCATCCTGCAGAAACAAAAAAAAAGCACTTTCAGGGACATGCAAACTCTATTTGGGATCAGACAGATCTCTTATGTGTGTATGACACTGTCCCTTGCCTGGGACCCGTGCATCAGCTTGAAATGCAGAGATTTAATGTTCAGATACCACTACTGTTTGTTCATCAATTTAAACAGCTTGCAAGAGATATTAATACTAAGTATCTGTTGAGCCCCTGATTGCTTGTCTTACTGGGATCTAATTTGTGTCTAGGTCATACGTGGCTGTACAGACTATTTCAGATGCCTTATGATTTTTTTGGTTGTCACAGGATATTCTGGAATGGGTCTCTGTACATTTAATAATCATGAAAGAGACAGGTATCCCATATTGCAGCAACAGTTTTCACTAGAGAAAAAAAAGCAAGGGTGAAAATAACAGGGAGCCTGGGAAAGGGCAGCAGAAGCTGATAGATTATTTGGATAGTCAAGACAAGGTTCATATTCCAGTACCAACTTTCATTTTGACCTTATTAGTCACTTATCCAGAGTATCAAAGGTCTGGAAATTGTTGTAAATTGGCATCTACCTATTCAGAAGTCCTATGCCTTGGGTGAATGTCTTCCACAGTTGTTAAGGATACTTCAAATATTGATGTGTGCATAAAGTCTATTAAGATACAGAAGACAGCTTAAAAAAAATCCTCTGATGTTAGCAGAAAGTGCACCTACAGTTCTTACTGAAACTGATACCTAACCTGAGAGGTGTTTTACTGAGTCATTCCCCTAAAGCTAGCAAATGTCAGCATTAGCCTCCTGGCAAATGTTTTATTTTGGTATGTCAGCCATATAGGCAGCCAGGGCTCAGGTGTTCATTCTAAAGGCTGTATTAGGGGCTTCCATTTCTAAATCATGCCCTGAAGAATACTAAGAACAGCCTTCATGTTTAATTGTACATTCTTCAACTCAGATGTCACCAACAGTATCCTAACCCACAGATGTGAGTCTTTGTTTCATAATCCTGTGCCTGAAGGCCTGTTGCCTAAGCAGCTGAAGGTAGTTTATGGTAGAACATGGGTTGTCACAGTGGTATTTCAAGAGAAGAAACCCAAGAGATTAGAGTGTGTGTGTGTGAGAGAAAGAGAGTAAGTGCACAGAGGATAATGTTGTCAAATTACAGAATTAAGGAGTGGAAAAAGTAGGTGTTTCTGGTACAAAAAAAGATTTTTACTCACAACAAGAGCTTTTGTTCTCCTTGCTGCCTCTGCATGGAAGGCAGGGCTGAACAGTCCTTCAGCTGCTTTGCTCACGTTTTCAAAACATGTTGAACCTTTTATTATTTATAGCTTTGATTAACTCTATCTTTCCCATTCCACTACTTTCATTGAACTATGGCAGCTATTCCTGTTGCCTTTTTGCTGCTTCTTTCCCAAAATATGACAGTGAAATATCTCTAGTAATCTTTATTGCTTATCTCTTTTCCTTGCCTAGGTGCCACTGTATACCTCTGCTGGGGATCTGCCCTCCCATTGGACATCTGTCCTGTAAGCCATGCTTTTATTGGGAAGATGAGTATGCCAGCCTCAAGACTAGTCCATGGCTCACTGTCATATGTTTAGGACACTTGGAGGCAGAGACTTTCATGCTGATGATTATTCTTACTTGGGCTCGTCATATTATTCATGCTGATCAAAAGCAAAGCTTGTTTTACTCTTGAGATCCAGCATGCTAAATGGTACTAAAATTACTTTTATGAAGAATATTAAACACTATCTTCTCTGGAGAATCAGTATTCAAAATGTGCTGGGATGTGAGCAAGCCTCACAGCTCCTTAATCATTCAATGTTCATGCAGTTTGGGTGTCATATGAATATAACAAGTATTAATATATTTCAGGAAAATTACCATGGTTAAAAAATACAGCAGTTCCTTCATAAGAAATGTTCAATATTGAACTGCTGTATTCAAATAATATTTAGGGGCCAGACAGTCAACTAGTGAAGTGAACCATGAGTTTCTACAAAGGCAATCTCCATGACATATAGAGAGGACATACTATTTTTCATGTATTTTTCTGTGGGTTAGGCTTTGTACTGGGGAGATCTGAAAGTGTATTTCACTGTATCAGTTTGATTCCCTGCCCTCTTCAGGGAACTCACAGAAGTTAATGTCACTGCCTTTTCTCTCGGGATTTTCAGGAATTTAAAACACCATTGGCAGTATGCTTCAAGTGACTAAGATCATTGACGTTCAGCAGTCTCAATTTGTGGCAAAGGTATTGGCCTCATATTGCAACTGTAGTTGCAATTATTTTGGCTCTTTTAAAATCTCATTGAAGAGCACTCTCCATATATATTCTTAGCATCTCTCTTTCCTGAGGTCTGAACTTTGTTCATGTCTTCTAGGAACTTACAGGAGAGATGCAGATATGTGGCTAAGCACTTAAGGGCTGTAACAGCTCTGTGACAATCTGAATTCCAAAAGTCACAAGCCAGATGACCTCTCCAGAGTCCCAGTTCTGTAGGCTATTGCATTTTTATGATGGACAAAGACTAAACCCACCATCTGTATCAATCCCCTTAAGCATGTGGACCATCTTTCCTTCCATCTGTGTCAAACACCCTCTGTGTTTCATCCACTCTGTGGAGCTAATTAGGAAAAATATAGATATGATTAAATGACTGAAGGAGGGCTATGGGGCATATTTGTAAAAACCATGTGAGGGCTTCAGCCATCTGACTTAATGGAAGCAGGAGGTATAGTTGCTTTTAACTATAAAGCACACATTTCCTAGCAAATAATACTGAGTGTAGCAGTTGCTGTCCTGGGCAAGGCCACCTTACTGTCCCCAAAGAAAAGAGCAACTCCTTGTGGAAAAAACCGTTCTTCTATTTTTCCCCTCTTATGCTCTGATTCTTAGATGTGAGCAGTCATAGAAGGCCCAGGAGATGTTAATGCTGCTTCTGGAAAAAATGAAACCCCAGTGGATTTCTCATTTGAAAGATAGATAATCAGCTGGGTTTGACTGAGAGCATATTTATATTACTGTCAAACCTCTTTAAGAAGTAAAAATAGCTTTTGGTATCTTAGAGCAGGAATCTGCAGAGTAGGAAAACAAAACTCCTTTGGGTCTCCTAACCTTCTCCAGAGAAGCTTGGAGAAACAGTCAGCCTAATTCTGTAATACTTCCTCTCCTAGGTTATGTCAAATCCATCAGAGTGCAAGACAGGCAAGAGAAATTACCCAGACTGTTGTCCAGCCTGTGGGCATTGTTATGCTCCCCGTGCACATGGTGCTCCTCTCGAAGGAAAACAGTGCAGTCAGGTTGTTTGCCCGTGCCAAATACATTACAATGGCTTTTCACCTACAGATACAGTATGGTAGGTACTGAAATAGGGTACAGACACCCTCTGGGCCCATTTGATTTATTTGCAAAGCTGCTTGAGACATTTGTGTAAAATTTGCAATATACAAAAAACTTCTGCTGAATTCTATGTTCTCTGGAATAGATAGTACATTTTTTTCTGTCTCTGTGAAATGATTTCTCATGTTGTAGAAAGAGCATCAGTAAAGCAAACAGCAGTTACAATATGTTTCTCCCCCAGAGCTGAGCTTTAAGTGTCTGCCTAGCAATGTTAAACACACGAGTTATGAGTATGATAAAGCTCATAAGAGCCCAAATCCATTCCTGGAATAATTGCAATTGAACTAGGGATGAATTGTTAGAGTGCTTTCATGTGCTGATACAGTCTGCAATTATTGCAAGAAACCCTTTGCATGTTTGGGAATATCACATAAGCATGTATTATTTTCTCTCTTGGTACTTCAAGTTATATCATCAAAGCATGCTCTGTTTGAGAAAAAAAAAAAAAAAAAAAAAAAAAAAAAAGCCATAATGTATAGACAGCATGAGCACATGAGCAAAAGATTTTCTAAATGTGTCACCAAATGACAGGAAAATAAGTGGGTCAGAAGAGTCTGCAGTAATCTGGCAGTGACTCAGCTTCATTACGTTTCTTTGGTCAGGTTAGTAGGAGAAGAATGCTCTGAGTGCTGTCATCCCCATCAGATCCACAAGTGAGGTGACAGAATGAGTCACCTCTGCTGTGCACCATCTGGACTGAGGGGGAGCAGGGCAAGGAAAACAGAGGAGACCTCCCATTCAGGCAGGTCTCAAAGGCTGTGGAAGGTAAGGACAGGCTGCACTTAAAAAAATAAACATTCTCTACAAGGTACAGAAGTAGTGTTTTGCTTCAACAGAAATTGTTTCATAGAAACTACATTTCTCTCTCTGCTTTTCAGCAGAGGAAGGAAACCAAATTAGCTAGTGTGAGGCAGACACCATCTAGAGTCATGGATATAAAAAAAGGTAAAAAATGGTAGTAAAAGGCAGTAGGAAAATCACTAAGTGCTTCCCTTAATTGGAAAAAAAAAATGTCAGATGCTCAAATTCTGAGAGTAAGAGCTATTAATAGCAGCTACATAAGCATCAAATCTTTGTCATTGATTTCAGGACAAGGAGAGAAGCTCAGTGTGCCTAGAGAGCTGCTGCCTTTGCTGAACCACTTTCAAAGTTAGACAGATCTGTGCTCCTTCTAGCATGTTTATGAGAGGATGTCTGAGATTCTTTTGTTTTCTGTTATTGCATTAAAGTACTTGAAGTTAAAAAAAGAATGTAGAGTGGTTTTGTTAGTTTCTCTGCCATACTTCCAAGAGAGTTTGCAGGCACTGAGGTTATTTTTTTGTTCTGTTTTAATATATTCCTGTCCCAGAAGTAAAATGCTTGTAACTGTTTAGTTCCTGAAGGCTTTGATAGTATGGGTCTAGGAGGTAGGTTAAGAATCAGATGTCTTGCTAAATTGCATGTTAACATGATTATAAGTATCTGGAGAATGTATAAGAAAATCATGTCTTTGGTATCACCAATGAACATGCTGAACACCAGTTAAGGGCAGCCAGAAGTGATGGAAAAATTTGGGTGATTGAACTAAAGAGCTATGTAGAAATAACAGAAGTGCTACAAAGATGGTAATGTGTTGTCAAGCTGCAGATTCATTAAAATAAGGATTGAGATGGGGAGGAGGAACATGAGAGGAGGCTGCCTTTGAGGACTGCAGGTGTTTAAGGCCTTGCCAAAGCTGTGGGGAATCTGGAATGGTGAAAGTATTCTGGGAACAGAAGAAAAGTTCATGTATGCCCCTCTTCTACATTTGACTCCATTTTGCCCTTGTCAACTCATTGTAGTTTCTTAAAGCTTCTAATTATAAACCTGTGATACCACAGGCAACATTTAATGAATACAGCACACATCTTCTGAGTCATTACGGTGTGTTTTTATCACCTTGTTATTTAGCTCAGCACCTGGTGCTGTTCGGGCTGGAAGATGCAGAGCTGGCAATTAAGGTAACAGATTGCTGACCAGGCTGCTTGGCAGGCCAGGTTACACATCACAAGTCCCATGATTAACCTTAACTATTGATGTAAATTTCTTGTTCAAAGCACTCTCTGGTGGCAGAACAGGGAATAGAAGCACTGGACCACAACTTGCAGAGTAATATAGTACAGCTGTCATTTCAGACAATTGAAATCTCAGCCCCTGGAGGTCATACCTTAAGCATATTTTACAGAAATTCAGGAGTGTCCAAGAAGCTGTCTGTATTTCATTCCCAATGACACTGTTGAATTCTCTTGAGCCTGGCCATCTCCTTTGCCAGTTACCAAGTTTTACTGTCAACTTCAACAGTAACGAGAGGAGCTTTCCCCAAAATACCCCACGGTGGAGGGGAGTATTTCTCTACATAGCAAAAATTGACTAAGTTAATTTGCCTAAAACCATACAATAGAGGATTTGAACTCAGAAGTATCTAACACCATCACAGTAGTATACAGAAGACTGCATGTAAATGCATTGGGCCAACTTATGTCCAAGATTCATTTGAATTGGTCTGGTAACTTTATTTATTTGTTATGAGGTAGCAGAAGTAGGCAATTCCAGATCTGGGTATGTATTGTCTCTAGCACAATCAATTGTAAATTTAATTCTTAATTTGCCTCCATAATTGACTTTTACTTAATTTTTAAAACCAGAAGAGCAACTACTAGGTATGGAAGCTTAAAAAGAACAAAAAGACAGCTGGTATAAAATTCAACATTGACAGTTGGTCCATTGCAGGACTGTTCAATCCACTGTTGAATCATCACTGATCTATCCTCTCCTATTTATAGCAGAAGGCAAGTGAGAGAGTCCACCCAAATAGCACAGGTCAAGAGTTACACATTATTACAGAGCATCCTTGCCTATAAGGAAGATCAGCTCTGCAAAAGGGTGGGGCCACAGTCAGTACTATATATGCATGATGTACTATGAACACATTATTTTGGACACATGGTCTCCTGGGACAATTCATTCTACTATCTACTCATTCAAACCAGACCAAAGGTAGCTAAGAACTGGGAAATTAAAACTAGCTTGGGATTAAAAGCTGCATTTAGAAATACAGTGCTAAGTTACTGACCTAAAAATGACTAATTCAAAGGATTAAAGATACCCAGAGCTGCTTTCTCTTCTATTAACAGAAAATTGAGACAACCATAGCATATATTCAATGTAGAAAATTTTTCTTCTAATTGCTTTCCTAATTATGAAAATTCCTCCTTTTTTTTATATTTTAAGACAAACACCTCAACTAACAGGTACTAAGTCTGCAATTTATTAAATATTTTGTTAATTATTTTTTTTTAATCATTATATACCATGAAAAATGCTATTCCTTTCTTAGCATTTTAATGTAGTGTTTTTATAGCTACCCAGTTGAAAATGTGATGTCATATTTTCCTCCGGTGTTGATTATTTGCTGTCAAACCAGGGCAAAGGAGATGGGTCTGCAGAAAGATCAAAAGGCACCAGGAGCATCTTTCTTTCCTCAGAGAACTAATTTGTATTTTCAGCTTAAAGTGCACAGTCTGAAACCTTGCAATTCTCTCCTGATCTAATGTTCCTGAGGCTTCCAGGCTCCCATCTGGAGAGCTGGGAGACCCTCACCAGAACTTGACCTTCCCCATTTATGGGAGTCCACAAGAAATAATGTCCCTAATCTCAGAAGCCTCAAGACTTGAATGTCTGAGATCTTTCATTACAGAGATTAGGTTGGCCCATTTCCTAGCTAACAGTTTCCTGATTGTTTTCTGAAGGATTCTGGGTCTTTGCAGGTGAAACACCATTGCAATGTGTTTGGAATAGGAAAGGTAAATGGGGACACACTGTCACAGCCACAGATTAATGCTGTCTTGCAGGAGACTGCCACACCTAACTGCCTCAGTGTGACAGCCATGGTGCCCTCATAAAGCTGGGTTTGGCATTTTCCCTAATGGTACCTTACCTTATGAAACTGACAACCTGACAAGTATATAAAAATTTGAGATTTTACCATAATGTGCAATACCGTATAGACCATTCCTGACTGTGCTACCTCTACTCCTACTATCCTGGGATTACAAGTAAGCAAACATAATAGTGTAAAATAGTCTAAAAATCTTAATGTATCTATGGAGAATTTTGATATGTCTATATTATGAGCACATTGGAGAAGAGGGAGGCATCTAACAGAGTACATAAAGACAATGACCAATTTTAATTCTACTAAGTCAATGTGGAGGTGAATTTGGCTTTTTCGCAATGTAATAACTGCACAGACATAAAGCAAATACTGTGTCTATTATATTTGTCATATATTACAGATAAAACAAGTTTAATGAGGTAAGTAAAACTGTTTTCAATAATTGCTTAAAGCAACCTACGAGGGCTTGCTCTTTAATATTCTGTATTTCCAATATATAAAAAAATTGCTATTCAGCATCACGTACATGGCAGAAATAATCACTCCCAAGAGAGCTATCACAGGTGGAAGCACCTTTCAGTTTTCATTCAAGGTCAGCCAGTATAGCTGGCTTCCAAGTTTTACTTTCCATCTGGAAAGCCAGCAGTACCAGGCACTGGCAGGTTTCCAAAGGAACATGTTTCATGATGACCGTGAATGCTTTTTGTCAGTACTCCCCGCCTTTTCCATTCCCAGGCAGAGAAATTGACTGTGGGTGACCTCACCAATACTATTAATACTTACTGGATCAGAATATGCTAGTATATTTTATAATGCATTATTTTTTCACTACAAATTATTTTGAAGTTCAGGGGTTTTCTCCTATGTCATACAGAGGTCTGAGGTTTTGCTGCCTGTCTCCTCTGTCAGCTAAACTGAGAGAACACATGAATTATCCATTTTTTCAGTTTTGTCTTTCAACATGGTAGATTTCCATGCCTCTCGGAGATGTGAATCCTAAACTCCTTTTGAAGCACACTCAAGTATCCATAGCAGTAACTAATGAAGAAGATCCTGGCTGAGCAGTTCACTTGGCTTTTGGGTATGCTGTCTTTCCAGGAAAGGAGAAAAGGAAGTGGGACAGGAAAATTAGAAAAAGGGAGAAAGCATGTATGTTTTGAAGTGGTATGTTTGCTTTCCTCAACAGCAAAGATAGATTGAAAATTTATAGGTTGACCCAAAACTCTTTTTATAGAGAATATTTTAAGAAATGAGCTCAGAGACGCCTGAGAAATGAGGGGGAATGCTGGCTGGCTATAAACTGATGCTTTTCTGTACAGACTGTCTCCTTCCTATCAATACATGCTGAGTCTTCATCCCTTCTGAAAATAAACCCAGAAGAGATGCAGATACCATATGATGGTTTTAAGCTCTATTTTAATTTCTTGAGCTGGCTGGAGATGATCACAACAGCTCCTGGCACAAATTCATGACATTTCAAAATAGCAGCACCATAGGAGGAGAGATACTACAAACAGCCACAATTGCTACATAACCTTGCCATATCCTGAGGAGTTCCACCCTGTGCACTATGTGAGGCAGGGTCTAGAGACAAAGAGAATTTGATAATGTAATTAGAGAGCAAATCACAGTGCATCTGCTCTGCTGTGACTACACTTGCCTGAGCTCAAATGGGATTGCACAGTGTAGCGAGTATTTTTTGTAAAAGATAGGTGGAGGTTGCATCCATGTAACAGCCCTACATCCATTTTTCACAAAGTCTCCTGGGACGGATTTGCTGGTGCTGTGTTGCCTCTCACTGCAGCCAGGGGCACTGGAGGTGGTCACTAGGAAAAAAAACAGATTTTGAGGGCCTTTGCTGGCAGCCCACAGTCCTCTACGTCCTATAGCCCAACAGAAAATAAGAGGAGCGCACAGAGTTTGTGAGTGAGGAAAAAAAATTCTCAAAGCTGTTGCAAGAGGAAGGTGGGTGACAGGGGAATGCCGCTGCAGGGGCCCTACAGGCAGGGCAGCCATTTTGTGTGGTGTGGCGGCCATTTTGTCTGAGGCGGCTCAGAGCTCCTGTCACCCGTGAGGGCAAGCAGGCAGCTGGCACAGCCTTGAGTGGCTCTGCAGGGAAAGGACCCTACGAAGGACTCCCTCTAAAATTTAAAAATAAAGTGTGGCCACGACTAAAGGAATTTTAGTTGCCCTTTCCTTTCCTTAAACAAGTAGGTACGTTCTCTTATCTGGTGACTGACTGCAGTATCATGCGAGTTCCTGTTGCTGACTGTGAGTCTATATCTCTTCGTGGAGGTGGAAAAATTCTTCCTGAGGAGATTGACCTTTCTGTTGATGGCCTGGAGAGAAGACTGTGAGTAATTTTAATATCTAGTACAGCACAAAGCAACTTGCTTATTGACAGCATGACTGTTACAAAGAGGTGGGGGGAAAGTCATAAACTAAAAATAAATTAATAAACTAAAAAGCTTCGTTTTAACTCAATGCCTAATCACAGAAATGTATGTGAAATTTATTCAAGTGTAATTGAAATATTCCTCAATTTTGGAAACTGAAAATCTGGGTCTGTTGAACTACTAGTACGATTCATAGACATAGGCTTATAGATGAGCAAACAAGCCTGCTTGGATATTTATGATAAGAAAAATATATATCCTTTTCTATGGTTTTTGAACATTACTCTGCACCACCTTTTAATAGTGTAACACTATTAAACTTTTTAATTTTTAGTTTAGTATCACTGCAGGATTCTCAAATATTTCAGGACTTGCTTTAAAATAATAATGATGATTAAGTATCTGGCTTAATCCCACTCCTCCTTTTACCCCAACAGGGTGGCTCTTCTAAAGCCTTTAGTGATGATGTGATTTAGTAAAGATTTTAGATACTGAGGTGTTACCAGTTGCAAGAACTGTAACATAACATTTGTGTAGTGGTGTAGGAGCAGCATATTTCTCTTTATACCTTTTGCTGTCCTACAGAGTTCATTAGTTATTGGTATTATTATGTTCAGTGAGGAGAGGTTAATATGGACCTCATTACTGCTTTAATAAAACTAAGGCCTCAATGCCTTACCTTTCAAAGCAAGGAAAGCTGTCTGCCCATTTTGCTAGACTCCCTCATTTAGAACTCATGTCTCTTGAAGAGAGAAATGCTACATAGATCACAGCTGAGGGACTGTCTGAAAGAATAATGCATTACCATTGTTCTCATATATATGAATGGGAAGTTCTTACTGATTCACGCTCAGAAGTGTGGAAATGCAGAACAATTCCAGGTCTACTGAGCATCCAGACCTTGCTAGGATTGGTATTTTTTTCAGTTGGGTTTGGTTTCAGGGTCTTTTTTGTGCTGGCTAACCCGGCACAGTTCTCTCCCAAATACCCTTACTTTATGACTGCTGCATTTGTCTGGGCAAAATGTTGACATAGCAGTTAAAGACAACACCTGTTTTTGTTTCAAACAACAGTAACAGTTGAGTTGCGTTATCCCATCTCTGTTTTCTCTGTGTAACTTCAAGAAAAACAGTAATTTCAATTATCAGTCTTGGAGCAAGTTCCTTCCATGTATTAAACCTGCATTACTCTGAAAGGGGAAGAACTTGTTCTAATTCCCATCATCAAGAGGTCTCACTTGCAATGTGTTGCCTTCTTATTTTTGAGTGTGAATATTGCTAAAATACAGTGCCTGTTCTGTGAAGAATTCTGGTAGTTAAAGTAAAGTGTGGAAGTAAAGTTGACAGGCTGTGTGCTTTTGACAGGCGGGAGCTGTGGCCACCATTAGGGTGGGTAACAACACTCAAAGTAGAAATCCTGGTTTGTTTTTTCTTTTTCTTTCTTTTTTGTACTTTTGTTTTGGGTTTTTTTGTTCAGGTTTTTTGGTGTTGCTTGTTTGTGTCTTTTTGTTCATTTGTTTTGTTTTGGTTTTTTTCCCAAAGCACAACTACCATGTACTTTGACCTAGTTTTTTTTAAAATCAGCCATACAGAGGAATGAACCATTACTTTTAAAAAGGTAGCTAAAGATGTAAGCTGTGGCTAGATGCATGTTACAAAAGTGTTTCATTGTGTTCATGCTCTTATAAGAACTAAAAAATCCCAATTTATCTCAAATTGCCACTCTTGTTAACAGCATGAGGGGAAAAAAGAGAATACAAACACAGCACACATTTTCTGCATTGCTATATATATGTATGTTTTATCCTTTTGTTACAATACAAAAGGATAATGGAAATATCCTTGTTATAATGGAAAGCTAAAGCAGGTACAAGAACTAAAGAGATCTGGTTCTCATTAAACCTTGTCTTGAACTCAATGGTCTGAGCATAGATGTAGTACTGATTGTACCCATATGTTCAAAATAGTCTGCTTAAACCTTTCTCAGCTCAATTTCATACAGTTGGTTGTACAGATCATTCACAGGATAATCCAGTCCTGTCAGAACACTTAAAATAAATTACCTACATTTAGGCTTTTGGTCTTGGGACACTGGAAATGCATTGCTTCAGGAAACAACTGACAAAAAATTACTTAGGGACACAAAGAAAGTCTTCCACACTATGTCGATGAATTAAAGTTTATGAGTCAGGATATTCTGCCACAGAGAAGGGAGCAGTCAGGCTAGAAAGCTGTGTGGATATCCCTGTAAAAGTAGTCATCTTGCTCTGCTTCTGCTGAAGGAATGAAATCTGTGGCAGTGGCACAGACCTCGGTCCCTCTTGCTAAAGACAGCAGCTACTAACTTGGTTTTATATTATTTAGAAAAGACAAAAAGGTGAGGCCATCTCTGGCAGGTGCTGCCTTTCTCACCTTCCTGCTTTGCTAATACCTGGGACGAAACTTGGTGGATGCTGATGCTCAGAAGAGCTTTCTTTACTCAGCCAGTGAATAACTGGGGAGTGTTCTTCTGTAGCAGTGCACCAGGCAGAGTGTTTGGGCTATATATCTAATGCAGAAGGAGTGCAATGTATGAATGTCAGTTTAGTCTCTTTTTAATAAGCAAGCTCCTCTGTGTTCAGTTCCTTACTCAGAACACCTGCTAGTCAATAAAGTGATGAGTCTGAGCATGGGGAGAATGAATAGACTGGATTTTAAGAAAAAACAGAACAAGTGAAGGACATGCAAAAAGATGACAAGCAGATGCCTGCTGTGGCTCTCATTCACTGGGACAGTTTATTTCAGTGCTTTGATATAGATAATGTCAAGAGAAGGGCAGGGTTCAATGAGGAAGCTTCTTCCAGACTAGATTTATGTACAAGTCAATAACTAAGTAGGTATTTGACTACCAGGAGCAGGTGTGACAAAATGTTTGCTGTTTACTTCATTTGTACTACAGTATTATTAAAGGTCAGAGTCACTATGGTTAGTCCTTATTGCCAAAGGTTTCTCAGCAATGATTTGGGGCTGAAGTCTTCTGGGACAATACTCAAGAGACAGATGTCTGCTGTTTGGGGTGGGGCTTTCAGTTTCTGTCAAAGCAAGTCAGGGCACTAAAATTAACCTTCAGGTGAAAGGGTTAAAGTACCCATTCTTTCTTTGTACTTTAAGGGGAGAAGAGAGTAAGTGAGTTTTTTCAGGCTACTGTAGTTTCATTAATGCCAATAGTCTGGGTTCCACAAGTTAGATCTACTGAGGTTCTTGGCCCGTCAGCAAAGATGTTAGTTTTTGGCAAAAAGGTACTCACAGTGAGTACTTAAAAATAAAATACTTCCTAAGCAGAACTGGATTAATACTCATCAACCTCCAGTGAAGCTCCAATGCCTGACCCTTTGGCCATATTAAAATCTCTCTTGAAGCACTGCTATTTATTGGATACATCAAAATGTTTTGTGTTCATAACCTAATGGCTTCCATTTAACAAATGTCAAATCTTGGCTCCTATTAGCCCAGAACACAATGTGTTCTCTTGTGACATGAGCTAAGATCACTAATGAAGTGAGGTATAAAGCCTGAATTAGGTTAGACTGTGTAAGCTCCAAATCCCTTACCTGTTGATATTTTCCTCAGACAAATATTCTTCCCACAAAGGATTGCAGTCAGGTGTAAAAATATGCTCTGTAGCCAGGCACTTTGCTAAAGTGTCCTTTTGTAAGTAATAGGTCCCTTTTATGTCTTCTGCAAATGATGCTGAATAAAAACGGTAATTTTCTTTGTAACTGCAAAAATTATTTCCCAATGGCATTTTGCAAGCATTCACCTAACTTGGATGCTCTTTATCTTTCTTCCTTTTAAAATGTCAGGCAGATAATAGTCTCCTAAATAGCATTATTTCCTATTTTGATTAATTTTGCATAGTGTTTTCCCAGAAGTATTGATACTTACATAAACCTGAGTTCTGATTCTCTTCTGACTAAGACTTCCCGAAGTCTCTGGATCTTTGCCATCTCAAGTTCAATTTCCTCAGGCATCATTGTTGTTTCAGCCATTGAAATGATATCAAGTTGATCTGTGTATAAAAGAAGAGCAAATGAATTAAGCTAGCCAAACTCATAATAGTTTTTTAGGAATGTCAGTTTAATCACAGAGCTATGCATTAAGGGGTACCTAATGCAGCTAATAAAGGATATTCTAGCTGGATGCTAACTGGCTGGTTTCTCATTGGTTTGCTTATTACTTTCAATGTAACCATTCTGAAGTGAAAGAATCCCTAAGCCAAAGTGATACTAATTTTGCTAGTCAAAATTTATCTTACCTCTAATGAATCCCACCCAACATGTAACTATTGCTACAGTTCCTTGATTACTATCACTACAAACTTTGAAAAAACAGCCATAGACTTCTGCAAAATTCACTCAAAACAACTACTTGCATCTCTTCAGAGTCCGGTCTTGGCATAAGTGCAGGCAAGGCAAACTGATGAAGGTTTCTCATCTTTAATTCTTTTAACCCTTTATGTGGTTCAATCATCTCTGCTTGACTACCAGCTAAAGCCCAGACCCACTAGAGAAGAGCCAAGCATGTGATTAGAAACGATGTGGGGCCTAATCCTTTAAGGGGCTGAGTGTTTCTCACTAAGACATTGACATCAGTTGAGGAGACAAACAGCACTTTGTAGTGATTACGTGGCAACTAGTAAAGCCGACCATGATTATTTCTCTGTAATTCATGTATTACCTCTTGTAATTGATAGAAACAGGGCTATGAACTGTGTTCATCAAAGACAGAAGGAACCAATTTTATAGAAAGTGAATTTGGGAAGGAGCAACTTGGCCTCTGGAAAACCTTATTCTGAGGGTTCACCATACTTGGCCTTCATTTTTAACAGGAATTTAGAAACTGAAAAATAGAGTGCCTGAATGTTTTGATACCCAAAGGGAGACGTATTCCTGAAAGCAGGCTTGTTTCAGCTGTATTGGTCTAGAAAAATAAAAATGGAGAAGTCAAATGTATTCAGCATGGTTATGCAGAACACAGGAGACAAAAAGCATCAGAAAAAAGCTGTTCAATTAATTATTAGGAGATGAATTCCAAAGTCCCTCCTGGGAGACTAAGAATTTCAGAGAGAAAATTGGAGTAGGACTGAAACTACAAAAATCTCTACAAACAGCCACTGCATGAGCTAAGTTCCCAAAGACCTGCTTTCCCAAAATGGAAGAAAAGAAGTTCTAAAGGATACAAAGAACTTTTTTTCTTTATAGATAATATACAATATTTTTGAAAGTTATCCTGCTAGTATTGTCTGCAAATTTTGGCTGCAGTTAATAATGAAGAAAGTGGGCAAATAAATTACAAGTAGTTCTCAAGAGCTCAGAAAACAAAAAAATTATGTAATTATCTTATTTCCACTATGCAACTCTAGCTGTAGCTGCCCTAGTGTTAGCCCTTGGATCAGATCAGCCATCATACTGTGATTTCTATAATTCAGAAGGGGATTCATGAACAAGCCCGATACCCTGAGTATATGCTTGGAGACAACACAAGAATTAGTGTGACAAGCAGTAGTCTAGTCCGAGTTCTTGCACAACAGCCACAAGATTCTCCTTCACATCCCACTCAGTATATGACTGAACCAGATAAAACATTTTTGAAAGCTATCCAAAATTATGCAGTGTTTTCAAAAAAATGTAAGCAAGGCACCACATGTTTGAAAGTGGAGGGAAATAGAGAAACCATAAGATACTAGTTGGCAACTTATCTGCAAACTTGGAGATGTAGGTAGAATAAGATAAAGATCTAAGGAGTGATTTAGTTTATTTTCATAGCAGTATGTGTACTGTGAACATACTGGAAGGATTAGCAAGAGCTGGATTAAAGGAAATTTAAGAGGAAAAAACAGACCAGGCAGTTAAATGGGAAGAAATTTGTAAGTAAGGATATAGAAAAGTGAGTATGGAGACACTGTGGTGGAAGAGATTAAGACACAATTCTAGAAAAGTAGGCATGGTCTTCAAGGGAGAAGGGACTGAAGTCAATCCATGCTTTATGTGTGTTCCCCTAGGCACAGTTAAGGAACAATGTAATTTTTTGTATCAAACCTCCAGGCTTTCAAAACCTCCCTACATAACAGGTAAAGCCTAAAGTAAGCTGCTTTAGCAGCTGCCAGTTACCTTTATATAGGGAAGTCCATAGGTCTCATATCCCCCAGCACAGTACACTGCCCACTTTGGGCCCTTGTGAAGAGTATGCATTTTGAAGACAACAGTTTAAGGGAAAAGGTGCAATTAGAACACTGTATTTCCAGAAATCCTGAAATAATAGAGCACAGATGTGAGGACATTCTGGAAATACAAGCCTCTGAGGAGGCTGCAGGTCAGGATGCCTACCTCATAACTTCTTACAAATGAGCAATGTGTTTGTGTCTGAATGTCTTTTCTGATATTGCAAATAACTGCCAGGCCTACCTGGCAGCAGCTCTGCTGAAGGATATTTAATTACTTTTCATAAAATGGTCTGAGCTCCTGGGATGTAAACTACTTGGGAAAGAATATCTTAACATTATTAAGCCTGTGAATAAAGCACTAGCTCTGTCCGAGTGATGAACAGGACCTTTAGTGTTTTGAGACATAGTTCTGAACAGCTTCTCACAGAAGTCTCTTGCTTTTTTATTAAAGAAGAAAAGTTTCATTTTATTTAAATATTTATTTATTTTCTAGCATTGTTATTTAATACTGTTATTAAGCTGTGTTTCTGGTAACAGCCCAAAACTCATAAAGCAAAAGTGGAGAAAACACTGAGATGAGTCACAGCCAGTGACAAGATGGAACTATTTCATATGCTCTGCTATCTCCAGGCTAATTTTCAGTGACAGAGAAACAAATAAAATACTATTACTGTATGCACAAAAAGGTATTAGCATGAAAATAATTACTACATAGAAGTAAAACTTTCAAGTTATTACATGTAATGAGAGACTGAAGAGGTAAATATGAAGCTATTTATGCATATTTTTGCTTCAATTTAAATGCAGACTGGTACAGTTAAACTGGGTGTTAACTTAATGATCACATTTCATCTTCTGTATCCCAGCCAGAAATGGAACATTAGCCACCTGTGATGAAAAGCAACAAAAAAATAAAATGCCTAATTCAGTAAGTGAAAAAAAACAACCCCAAACATTAAAAGAAGTCTGAAGTGATACAGTGAGAAATGAGAGAATGCGTTACACTAGTGTCAGTAGTTTCAGACAAATCAGTATGGAATACTGTAAAGAAAAAGTAATTACCAGCAAAAATTCTGTTGCTGCCATTGATGTGAGCTACTGTCCACTGAGAAGCTCCTTGTGCTCTACAAACATTAGCTGGTTTAATTCTGATTTGGGGTTTTTGTCATCATCTTTGTCCAAGACAGGTGTCGAGAAGGTGAGGTCTATCAGTAACACAGATGGTCCCAAATTCATATTGTAGGAATCTTGAACTATACCATTTTTATTCTGCTGGTATCCACATGCTAAATGTCAATCAGGCCTCTGCTTTATGAACACTTAAAGCAGTATGTGGGCAATTTGCTGTCCAGAGGTAGTAAAAACTGAGTGATGAGTTGCTTAGGGATACACAGCAAGTCTGTGGCAGAGCCAGTACGAGGTCTGCTGGATCCTGGTGTCTCTTTAGGACATTGTTTATCCTTTTTCTTGCTTGTGAACGTGTTGCTGTTGGAAACTGTCAGTCACTTAGCCCTGAAGAGTTACCTTGGTCATTTAGCAACAGAAGAGCTCCAGCACAGGTAAGGATGATGGCCCAGCTACTCTGCCACGTTTTTTTTCATCTTTGACATAGATGAAATACCTTAAATGAGACTCTGTTCAATCCATGACTGCTGAGAGATCCTTAAAGGTTTGCAGCACAAAGCAGTTTTATGGGTTCTCTAATGTGAACACCACTCAGCAAAAATGGAGTTGCTCAGCTTCAGCTGAAAATGATTTTAAGTCATTTTTGTCCTGGATTGGATTTAAACTGAGCAATTGGAAGCCCATTTCCACTCCCTTAAATCGTCCAATACTTTAAATTTAAAAATACCATTAATGGCTGTTTTGTTCCAAATCTGGGTCAGCACTTTTGGGGTTTTCTCAGGAATTGAGTGACATTCTCAAATTAATCCTTTTTCAGTGAAGTCTGTTAAATGCTAATAGAGCATGGTGCAGCAACTGCACTCTTAATGCTGTTTTGGGTATCAAAATCAAGACTTTCAAGACCACTATTAGTTGATGAGCCAAAGCAGAAGCAAGCAGGAGGCAGTTTAGAGAGAGATGACAAAGAAAATCAGTGCAACTTAAAAACAGTGCACTTGGTAGAAAATAGGTGCATATTGCAGAAACAGTTACAGTACAGAACAGTCCAAAAAACAAATTCATATTAAAAATATCAGATAATTCCTGTAGTTTGTCACTAGCTTGTCATCTGGAGGCATGGATTACTAGTCTTGTAGCTAGGCCTTTTACTATACTTTTGCCTCAAATATGCACAGAGGCTCCAAGGTGTGGTTTTATTCTCTTTGAACCTGTGCAGAAAAAACCCTTGCATCTAATTGCTTATTCCTAATCTAGCCAGCTGCAGCATTCTTTTACTGTGAATTCTAACAATGATTTAATTTGGCATGTGTATAGAATGGTATTTATTCAATGTTTTATGCTGGAATTACCATATAAATATATGTAACGGCTAAATACAAGCAGCTGCAATATATTGCATTCCTGGCTTCCCTAACAAGCAGGCAACATTATGCAATCTAAAATAGGTAGACTGGGGGGAAGTGGGGAGGTGGCACAGGATAGTACTGGTGTGGAAGGGACCTGATTATCATGGTGCTGAGCACACCCCACCACTTCTGCTGGTCTGACTGCCTGGGCTCAGAGCTGCTTTGGACGATGTGATAGTGTTTGGGCTTGAGAAGCCTCAGAAGCTGTAAGAGGCACAATAAGAGAAAAAAAGAAATTCAGCTTCCTGCTAGAAGCAAAATTCAGCTGTGTCACCTCCAGTACTCAGTGCTTTTGGTGGCAGTTGGAACCAAAGTGATTCTGAGAACTTTAGCATATGCAAGGGGTGTAGAACACTAGGTTTTTGTCCTCTAGTAATAGACTCTGTCCACTACTATTGTCTTTAGAGATTACTTTTCCCTATTAATATTTCTCCATGGGTTGTGCAGCACATATTTTGGAATGACTGACTGTATTTCATGTAGAGCCATGAAATACATTATGACCACACCTAAGAACCTCATGTTATAAAAAGATGCTTTTAGTTACCTATCCTGTACTTACTTTGTTCTTACCTTCAAGCTTTGACCTTTTATTTTTCATTATTTACCTTTGCAAAAAGCCTGTTAAACAGCATTCTGTTCTTTTCTATTTTAGTTTTTTGTACATAGTGGTCTCGCTGAGATTTCTCTTGAAATATAAACGTCAGATTCACAACGTTGACTATTAACTCCTTCCTCTAACTCTCAAAATACTTTTGGTTTCTGTTGTACTCAAAGTATTGCAAACATCCACCCCTTTCACACCTGATGTAAAAAAGTGCTTGTATCTTCTCAGTGCCAAAATAAAATTTTTTCTGTTGCTTAGTTTGCATCTTTTGTGCTGTACTTCTGTAAATCACAGGAGTGTCTTGAAGAAAGGCTGCTTTAAAAATGGAACCTGAAAGAGATCCTGCTTTTAGTTTTCTACTTCTACTACCCATTCCCCAGTAGAAACAGACATTCAGGTAGTAAAAGTAGTTGGTAATAAAGATGGTTTTCAGTACTTTGCTAACTAGAAGCTTCATGGTTAAATGATGGTTCCAACTTGCTATTTTAGGGAATATTTTCTGCTCTTATTCTCTTCAAAGACCTGAATCTGCACAAGTCAATGATGATAAGATCTATGAAGATCTTGCCTCTAAAAACCAGCATCAATTAAATTGCCTTGTTTGTTATCCTGAGAAATTTATAAGCAGTAATTATTCTTGCCGTTGTCTTTTGTCATTTTATGACAGTTCCAGTTTCCTAAGTGGGTAATTATGCAACCCTTTAATCTTACACTTCCCTAGGGAAAAAGATTCTCTAGTCTAAGAACTGTTCTGTGCACAGGAGATTTCATTTTGATTGTAATGATATCCTGAAAAAAACAGCTTATCTCTCAATAGTTGTCCATCCTTCTCTGACAACCCTGTGAATCCACACCAGTCTGGAGTTCTGGTAGAAATCTGATGTGATACATAGGACTTCATGTTATATTCAGACTTCATGCATTTTAAAATCTATACTGCCATCCTGTATTCTGATGATAAATTTCATTTGTTCTATCTTGCACTTAATCTTTCAGACTTCAGCATTCTCCTGCTACCTAATCATCTGTAACTAGAATAATTCCTAGCTGCAAATTTGTGTATGATTTGGTGCTGCTTTATAGCACTATCAGTAGGATTTACATGTAGTTTTTCTCCTCTACTGAGGGTTCCACTACCACCTTCTATTTTATATCATGTCTTTGATCTGTGACTCACAATACCTTATAAAGTCCCCTGAAGAGTCAATTTTAGGGGGAGAGGGAGGAATTTTACTCACTAATACTCCCTCTGGCAGCAGTTAAAAAGCTAATACAAACCGTATTTACAGATCAGGAAACAGATTTCAACAGTCATAGCAATAAGTACCTGGGGAGCCCAAACTTAATATAGAACTAAATGTTTCTTTGAAAATACAAGATGAATATAACTTCCTATGAAAGTCTTCCCATAAACAAGGAAACAAGAGCCTCAGGCCTGATTTGACTGTGCCATAATATAAAATAAGAAGATTTTTTTATAAATGGGATTGAAATTTGTAGGAAGGGTTTCTGATGTAAATCAGGGTATGCAGAAGTACATCCACTAACATAAATTACCCTAAGGACACTCACAGACTGGGTCTTGAAAACCCTTTGAGGCTTTGACACTCCAATTATAGTTCTCAACCTTCATACTTTGAAGTTGATTCCAAGACTGTCTATGCAATTTTCATGCCCCAGCCACTTTCCATTGTAGTCAATGATAACAAGCTTGCACATGTCTCTTCAGCCTGTTACAGGGCAAATGCATTAAAATGAGGAAAAGAGAATCATGAAAACAGCAAAGGGAGTTTGAAATCAAAATGTTTTTATGAAAATCTTTTTAAACTCAAGACCTATTGAATTACGAAAACAGAGCTGTTATTTGTGGATTGACACAATTCTCCCCTCAACTAAAACTGAATCCTGTGTTTTAATACAAACTGCATCTCTGAGTTGAGAGAGCTTGCAAATACCCAGATTCTAAATTTGGCAGGTTTAAATTGTTTTTATTCTTATGGTAGAAGGTCACTACAGTTCACACCTTCAGATGCAAGCTGGTCTGAAAGCGACCACTTAGTAGCCAGCTTAGTATCATCTCAGTACAGTATGTATCACACATAGGTATAAAAATCTAGCAATGCAGAATGTCTTTACTGGTGTTCCAGACATACTGATAAGCGTATAAAAAGGACTTGCTCACATACAGAAATTTTTCAGAACAATTACAGCACACTGGAAGGGTACTATTGTGATTGGTGTGACCATTTCAACAGTTTCCAGTATCCCCAGTGCCTAAACAGAATCACAAACCCTCTTCAAGACTAGCACAGTCCATTTGCAAAATAGCCTGCAGTATCTCATCCCATCATTTCTGTTGTGTATAAAGAAAGATTAAGTGGTTTTGAGTGGGATTTAAAGAAGAGCTGTCCATAAAATTAAGTCTGCAGAGAATTTTGGCAGACTTAAAGTACAGTAATTGAATTGTACGAATATTTTCCAGACTTCCTACTGCTACTTCCAATTTTAAATGAACTGTAGTTTGTGGCTTGGTACCACATTCCTTGTTGTCAGATGCTCTGACAACAGGATTCTTCACACACTTGGCTCATGGCTTTAGGTGAAGTGTGAAATCAGTTTCCTCCAGACCACATAACATGTCAGTCTGAAACTAAGCAACCCAATTCATCTTGCTGTAACTGAAGTAACAGAGTGACACTTTTCCAACTATTTCTAGGAGATGTATTACTGTGTATTTCATCAGTGTCTCTCCTACTGACCTAATCTGACAGAAAGCTGCCCTCAATATCCCAGCAGAAGCTTCTCCTCATGTTCTCTCCTGGTTTCTCTCTCTTCTTTCTCTCTGTACAAGCACATAGATAAATAAATCTGCAGCTCAGACAAATTATCTGATCTTGCATGATACTGTTTCGGCTCTCAAGTGCTGCTTGCAGAAAATCCAGCTTTTAACTCATTTGTTTGTGAAGTCATTACTGCTGTTCAGCCTGCCTCAGCCTGAGGTGGGTTTGGTAAGGAGCAGCTGGCAGCTTTGGTGCAGAGGCTGGTTTTCTCTGAGCTTGAGAACAGGCACACCAGCAAAGGGGCTTTGCATCTGCCCTCTCCTGTCTCAGGAGAAAGTGTGTAGTAATCACTGTACATCTTTCTATTTCAGTGTGCACCTGCCAAATCTTTCCAGCAGCCAAGAGGAGGGACAGTAATGAGTCACATCAGCTCCCCAACCCTGCCAACCTGCCTGTTTTACAGAAGATACTGGCCCCTAATTTGCTGTGCTTTGTTCATAACCAGCTTAGACCCAAGATTTGTACAGCTTTGGGACAGTAAGGGAGCTGATGACTTTCTTGAAGAAACGGCTGTTTCTTACCACAGTTACAACAGTATCACAGCATTTGAGAAAACTTTCTTAATTATAAACCTAACCTTAGAACTTGTCCCATTTAAAATGCTGCCCAGAGGAACTGTCAGTACCAAGGAAGTATGTGGCCTCATCCCTTCACACTAGGAAATGAATGACACATCTCCCTGTTTTGCAGAACTTGGTGCGTGATACAAACATTTGAGGAAAAGCTGGAGGTCTCTTAGATGAGAAGCCAGCTTTCTCCTAAGAAAGGCTGTAGAGAAAATTTTTTTTTTTTTTAAATCTAAGCCCATAATCTGATTTCAGTAAATGTCCACATTACAAAGCTTGAGGACTTGATCTTTGACATATGCTGAACATACACATCTCTGGGAATCAGCCACTACAAAATTAACAGACCAGACTCTTGTGTTTTTTAAATGGAAATTCTCTGTATGAATTGTGCATGATCTCAAAAAGAGCTAGAAACAAATGTGTCATTCAGTAAAATACTGGGATGCCACCAGCATGAAACCTGTTAGTTTTAGAAAGTGAATTAGGCTAAATTGCTTCCTTTTTTCTTCCTCTTTCCCCCCCTAGGTAACCTTTCCCATTCAATTATTTCACATTACAACCAGCTTTTCCCATTTCATTAGGTGTTGATATCTCCCCTGTTGCTATATGAAAACTTCTCTCAAACAGCAATGAAAATCATATTGACTCTATTCAGAAAGTCTTATCAAATACACAGAATAGATAAAACGCACTAACCTCTCTCAGACCACTGTTCATACATTGCTAATCTTACAGAAGTCTGATTTAAGTTTCTACAGGGTTGAGTAATGAATTTACCTTTTGTTTGCAATTTTGAGTTCTGTTTACAAATCTTCATTTTAATGGGAATTAACCTCCCATGCTTCCTGTTTCTTTGATTCACCAACAAACACTCAACCTGAAGAAATGTCACTGCTATCCAGTTTTCTTCCATAACATACAGAAAACTCTCCCTACTGTTTGCAGAAGAGCCCTTCCCACAGTATCTAGGAACTGATAAGAATTCCAATCATCTGTCTAGGAGATATGAAACAGTCTCTAGCTGGGATATTTTGCCTTTCTGCCACTTCAGAATAAGGAAAGCTGGAGAAATTATTAAGAGGATGATCTGTAAGAATACCTCTGTTTCAGCTCTTTCCACAGTGTATATGATCTGACAAATGTTCCTATGAGAAAATGGATCCAAAATGAGACACAAAAAATGAAGGAAAATTGCCTTGGAAGGTCTGACTGAAAAGCACCCTAATTGGCAGTTTTATTCAGAGGTGCTGGGTTGGACCTTTATCTGCAAGAAGCTATTCTAGTCTGGCTCAGGAAGACTTGGGAAGGGGTTTTTGTCCCCAACACTGACACAGTCCTGTGTGAGAGTCAGTGGTGTCAGAAAGCTGTAAGCAGAAACTGGTGCAGTTACAGAGATGGTAGAATCATAGAATAATTTGGGTTGGGACCTCTAAAGGTCATCTAGTCCAACCCCAAAGGTTAGGTACTTTCCCTACTGAGGAGCTCCCACTGAAACCAATGCACATTCCTACACATATTTGGAGCAAGAATGGGTTTAAGCCACACTCCCAGGAAAGCAATTCATCCCTTCTCCATTCATTTTATGGGATGGAGAATTAAAAAGCTATATTAAAAACACACATTACTTTCCTATTTACTTCTGTCATTTGGTCAGTGGCCAAAGGAAACAGCCTGTAGCTTTCCACTGTACTCCTCACTAGAGTCACAGTCTGATCCTGTAATACTAACACAAAACTTCTAATTTTTAAAGCTAATTTAGTTTGTCATTTTTAAAAGACTTTTTCTATCATCATTATTTTTTCTATTTCAGAAAAGTTAACAAAATGTTAAGTCTCAAAAAATCCTCCAAAACCTCTTTAGTACTATATGATTTTATGGTTTCTCCTGCAAGTATCAACTGATACAGAGCAGCATATGTTGTGAGTGAAATAACAATAAAATGGACATTGTGACAAATACAGTATTCTCTTTTTAAATTATCCAGTTGCATACCAGAAAGCTTGTTTCTCTCTCCCTGCTCTGTTAATGAGTCTCCAATGACACAGGTTTCTAACAGTGCTCTCAACATCTTCCTAGCAGCTTATAGACCTTAGGCAACCTTAAAAACACTGGATAAATATCATAGACATATACGAGTCCAATCCAGTAAAGGCATGGGGCTGATGTGAGACTGAGCTGACTATCTTCCTGGAGGTCTCTTAAGTGAAGAAACAAAGGCAGCTTGACAGTCTTAAGACTCAGGTCTACATTTTGTATTTGTAAATAAGAAAATGTCCATCAGGCTTCTCTCAGGGCAGTCAGGTATCTTCCTTGCTCATTTGGCTTCAACACCATTATTCTAAAACTTACTTTGGCCTCATTCACTGAATGGGTGTTCGTGGTAGAACTGACTGTTGATTCTGTTTCTGGTTTTGGAATCTTTTTCTCCAAGAGATGAGCAAAACCATTCAACCACTTTATAATGAAAATCTTTTATTCCAATTTTATCAGTTTATAAACCCAAAAATGTTTCCACACAAAACCTCCTCAATCCCTAATCAGTAAAGGCTTGGGGGAGGGAAAGGTTCAGGGCAATAAAAACATCTGTAAACACTGCTGATGTTCTTGCAAAACCAAATTACCTCTTTCATTTGGTAGTGTTTGAAATCACTAGGCTTTTACAAAGACCCACTTGTCTCTCTGAAACTCATTCATCCCCATTTAATGACAAATTCTCTTAAAAGTTATTTTCTCAAATATTTTGTCCGTTAGAATCTGACAGAATGTTGATAATTAATGCTTCATTGCTGATCCTGAAGGGCAACTTCACATAATTATCCAAGTGTGTTCCTGCTGATTTCTTACAGTTTGCCCTCCAAGCACACATTTTTCATCTTTGAATTTTGAATGCATTTATACTATGCTATTTATGCAGTTATACAGCAGAACATGTTTCATGGAAATAAATTAGCATTATTTAGTTATGGAGTCTCTGGGACTATTTTACTAAGTAGGACTCCAATGAAAATAGAACATACCCAGCTACAGAAGAAAAGTACTTTGGGGTTCATGATTATGGAGTGTCAAGTTCCAACCTTTCTTGTGCTTGTGACATAGTACTTTGCAGCACCTCCCATTCTGAATGGGATCAATTAGCAAACATAGTAAAAAAAATTACAAAGTATTTCCAGTTCTCAGTTTTCTTTCTTTCTCTGTCTCAGCATCTGCCTAGAGCATTCAGCTGTGAGAGGGCGAATTAGAAAGATGAGACAACGTGTAGACAGCATAAATTGGATTAGTCTCACTCTGTACCTCATTCTCCTGGCTCTTTGAAGTGTATTTATGTACATCCTTCAGTTAGCTTCTTTCCCACCTATATTAATAGGAGGTCTGAGTAATCCTAGTCTGTTTTGTCTATTTTATTGCCAAAGAGATATATTTAACAATTTATGGGAATTTACAGTAGCATAAGGGAACTTGCAGTAGCCCAGCTGTGTTTTTTTTTTTTTTTTTTTTTTTTTTAATCAGAGTGGATATATAATGAAACTGGGAGCTAGTATCACCAGAGCATGATAGGCAAGATTATAGTGCATTCCTGACTGGACTGGACAGGTGCTATAGTAACGGAGTTCCTATGCACAGCACTGAAGCAGGTTTGTGGATGTTTGTTTTCTGGTATTTTGGCTTCATTCAGCATGATTTCTGCAAACTGAAAGGGGAAGGATAAGATCAGCAGAAATCTAATCTGAGAAGTTCAGCATTCAAAAGGATGGTGAAAAACTGCTTTGTTTCTTTGTGGCTATTTCCCTAGTGTGGCATGCACTTTCTTAATCAGAGCATTATGAGTCTCTGCCAAAAGCACAACAGATTATTCTAAATGAAGCTGTCCATTCGGTGATGAAGACGGATCAAAAGACTTAAGTGCTCTACTTCAGAAACCACCTAACTTCCACGAAATTATTTCTGTAATGGACATAATCAGGATGTACATTCTCTTGTGATATGACTACATTCACATTTCCTGGCACTGACCAGGAAACTGCACTCCATCATGCAGTGTTGTACAGATACACACTTCTACCTCCAAAAACATCCTGATTTAAGACACAGCAGATCATCAGAGTAAAAAGGGCAAATGCATACACAATAATAGGCTTCTTTTGTTGATACTATTATTTACCATTTCATATTTAAACCAATATACACATACCAAAGGCTAATTTTTGACATAAATAAAAAAGGGAATGATGTTTTTTTCAGCTTCTTCCCTGCTGTTACCATGCCATGCAATTTAAGGTCTACTATAAGGGAGCATTAAAGTAAATGGTAATACCTAGTTTTTCAATCAGCATAAAAGTGACCAGAAATCATTGCTAGGATTACAATAGGAAAGATATGCATGTATCATCTAAAACAGCAACCATAAATAGCATTTTCCACATGATTTTAAATTGAAGCCTATGAGCAACATAATGGATCAATTATCCAAATAGCAAAGTCTTAATATAATAATCTATTACTTTTCAAATAACAGACTATGGCCTCTAGATTACTTTCTATTCTCTGTCTAAACTGTTATGCACAGGGAAATATTCTCACTACATTGAACCTAGTGTGCAAAAGGACACCTCAGAAGCAGAGCCAGGGCATAGACAGCTGGACACTTGGTTCTAGTCCTGCCAACAGCCCATTCTGGTACCTGGTCAAGCTGTGATTTGGGTGGAAGCTCAATGCTGAGCATTTATTTTTGAGCAGATCAGGTTTCTCACTCAGCCTCTGTTGTCCTCTGCAGAACAGATTATTTTTTTGTCTCAAGCTTGCAAGACGTCACCCTTCTGTCCTCCTCAAGCTACCAGACACAATTATTACAAGTGCTGCACTGAGCACAGATCCTGAGCTCTGGAGAAAAACCACACATATTTAGGAGAACAAGAAAAACACATCTGCATCATGCCAGAGAACCTGCAAAACTGTTGTATGTGTCTGAGTCAACCAACTCAGTCAACAGTGGTTTCAGTCTTCAGTTCCATTTTAGGTGTGGAGTTACTCAGTCCTGAACCTATGCCAGGCACTGCAATGGAACCAACTCTGCAACCGAAGCAGCAGAGCAGGGGAGTTACACCCTGTCATCAGCATATGGTAGACAATATCATATGCACGAGAACTGAAGCCAGAGGTGAAGTACAATTTCAGAACACAGCAGTATCTGAAACATCTCCACATAGCAAAAGTGATGGCTAAAATCTGCTACCAGGGTGTCTCAAAGCCACAGATGTTAAAAGGCAGCCTGGTGAGACTTCATGATGCACACAAAACAATGGACAGAGAACCAGGAGCATCAGCAACCCCAATATCAGCCAAGGTGTCACAACAGGTAACACAACACTTTTTTTTCCCTGTGGCCTAATCAAACATTTGATGAAACTTAGAAAATACTTTTTATACTACTACAGAGCCTTTTGTTGTGACAGTCTTTTTAAGATTTCTTGCCTCACTGGTTATCCAGGAGAAGCTTAGTAGGTTGTAAAGAAGATAGTTCTGCCAGTAAGAGAATAATAAATAGTATCTTACAGAAGACAAGGTTGCATGGATAACTTGAATTTACAGCTATGCATGTTTTTAACTTCTCTTTGCACTGGCACTTTGGAAAGGTTATGTCAGTTGCTGGTTTCTGCAAGATTACGACTTCAAGAAGGCTCCTCCACCACAGAGTATTTATTGAGCTCTTAAATACAGTGCAACCACTGAAGAAGGGAATTACTGCTGTATTCCTGCACCCTCTGCCTGAGATAACAAGAGCGAATAGAGAGGTTTGTGCATTTCACAGGCGAAGCACATTAAAGGCTACCAATATATATGAAAAGCTATGTATGAAATCCCACCTAATAAACAACAAGGGAGAGCTAGCGTCCCAGTCATCCTTCCTCAGCCACTGCCTAACCGCTTGGCTTTGCGGAGCGAGCAAGCAACCTATTTCGGGAGACACTGAAGTGCTCGGAGCTGCCTTTGTTTCCCTGTCCCTCGACAGAGAAAAGCTTTTTGTTTCCGACACAGCCCCCCCAGAGGGCAAAACGGTCACACAAACCTTCCCCCCCAGGAGCCCCCGGCGGCCTCCCCCTGCTAACAGGAGCTCCGGGTGTGCGCTCGCTGCCGGACGCGGGGCCGGGGGGACAGGACCGCCCCGCACCGCGATCAGCTCTTCCCCGCTCGCTGCTGCCGTGCTCACCGGACCCGCGCCCGTGCCCCCTACTCACTTCTCCCCAGCGCCTCCGCCTTCCACTCCGTCTCCTCCACTGCCCCGTAGCGCCTCATCGGTTTCTCGGCCTCCGCGCTGGCCGAGATGGATCTCCTCAGCTCCATTGCCAGGCCGGGCCGGGCGACGCGGGGCTCCGCAGCTCACACCATGCCAGCGGGGATGCGGCCCGACCGCCGCGGACACGCCACAGAGCGAACCGCTCCTCTGCGCGGAGCAGGGGCCCACGGGCGGGGAGGGGGAGAAGCGGCGCTGCGCACATGCTCAGTGCGGGGCTGGGGCGGGGGAGGCAGGGACACAATGCCAGCCGTGACCCCCGCGGGGGCCGTCACCGGGAGCACGCCCCACAGGACAGGTCGGTTCCCTCCCTCCCGCTCCGGTGGGCCGGTTGACCTCCACAAGGTTGCTGCCCAGCAGCTCAGAGTCACTGGCTGGTTTGTCTCTGCCCATCTCTTCACCTGCGGTGCACACTTTTATTGCATAGCTGAAGCGACTCGGTCAAGCCAGTCCGTAAATTCTGTAAAGACGCGGGACCGTCCTTTTGGCCAGTGCAGCACTGGGCACATCTTCTGGCCTAGGCAGATGGGGAATAATGGTAAAATCCCTAACCACTTACAGCTTTTGCAGTAACACATCTCAGACTGTTGTGCATGCTGTCCTGGACTTTCCTGAAAGTCCTGCAGGGAATGGCTCCAGCACCATGTTAACAAGAGACAGAGGACAGGACCCGAACAAGTGATAAGGTTTTTTTATTTCTCATAACCATCTGTATTTTTCATAAGCGTGCAGCTTTGGTGCTTCTGCATCTTGCTGATAATGGAAGGAAATGACTATACAAGAAAGACAACTGTGGTGACAATCACTGTTGTGATTATTGTATTTTTCTTTTATTGTAGGAGAGGTTATATGGAGAAAGGCCCTGAACAGAGTTTTACAGTTGGAGAGTACCTTTCCCGGTGAAATCCCATTGCACTTTGCTGTGTGAGGCATCATTTCTGATGTAAAGACAGGGAAGCAGGAGTTAGGCAGGTTGCCCAGTGGCCCACAGGAAATCAGGGTTTTAGCACTCCTTGTCTGATTTATCAAGAGTCATGGGGTACTGGTTATGCTGAACATATACTGGGTGCATTAAATCTTGTTTGTCACCTACCTTTGCCTAAAAACTTTGCCTCACCTTTCAACCATCAGTGCTTCAGAAGTACTACCTCTATACTCAGTGATGGACTTACTAATTGGACTAATGCCCATTGCTGCTATACTCATGAACAATTTTGTTTGGGAAGTGTTTCACATGTTGCAGTAGTGAAAGCCTCCACTGAATTGTACAATTGAAAATCTCTTATAATTTCTCTGCTTTTTCTGAGAACTGCAATTAGCTAACAGAATTAGTTGGACAATGCTTTAGAAGGTCTTCAGGACACTCCAGTTTTTCTCTCTCAGCTGTGCTCCCCAGGGATATGCCATGATTTCAGCACGAGACATGATGGAAGAGCTATTACTGACTGTGCATTGCTCCATCCTTGCTGGTTTTGTCCTTTAGAGATGAAGCCCAAACAGAGCTGTGAGTCAAGCAGAAAAGCTGGTGGCAGCACTCTGCACAGCTGATTTTGGGTGACAGTGCAGCTGCCTGCTGGGGTGGGCTGGACTGACTCACTTGTAGAAATGAGGAACACATGTGTGGGAGGAAGATAAGAGCCCATCTGGGATTTGGATGAGAGTTGGATGAAGGGAAACAGGCTGATTAGGGAGAAAGGCCAATTTTTGGTCGATCTGAGGACAATTTAGCTTTAATCCATCCCTTCAAGTTTTTCAGAGAATTCTAATTCAAGTGCATTGTTTAGGAGATGGTGGAATGATCCTAGAAATAGTTATATATTTAAAGCTCTACATTTGTTAGTGCACCCACTATCTAGAAACTTGGATGCATAGAGTTTAATTACATAAAACACAGAAAGTGTAAAGTGATTTACTGTAACTGGGAAGTTTTTACCTGCCCATTTTGGAAAAGTCACAAAATACTGTAAGGGCCCAGCCCTTACAAACACATGAGCAGGTAAGTGGAATCAGTCCCATCAAGTTAATTTGCACACATTAGACTGGGGCCCAAGTATGTACCAATTATTTTGCTAATTTTTAATTAGCATTATTTGCTGTTGTGACTTTGGAGCATTTTCACTGTTGCATTTGCAAGTGGAATTAAATTTCTCCCCTAGTGATGATGCCCTTCAGTGTACCTCAGCAATACATACGCAGTCCTTCACTCACAAATTTTGGTTTTCTTCTGCTGAAGGCACTGTTAAGGAAGAAAATATAAAAATTCAGGTCTCTTCTCACAGTTCATAAGATAATGCCTGATAGAAAAACAGAGGTGCACTTGGCTCTTGCAGTCATTTCCCCTGACTGCTTTAGTTCCCACTTCTCAATTAAGTTCTGCCATCAGGAGCAATAGCTGCTCAGCCACAGCTGGCAAATCCACTCTCCTATCTACTGCTCTTTGGCCTCTTATTAGACATCCCTGATGTCCCATGGCAGACACCACACTATATATAATGGTCAGACTTTCCTCAGACAAAACCCCGAATGGCAGCACGGGTTGTATATCAGCTGGGGGAAAAGGGGCAGTGCTTCCATGGAGCTTCTCAAGCATCTTAGATTTCTCAGTCTGAAGTTTTCTTTCTTGCCTTTATGGACATGTTTAATATCTAAAGGGTTTTCTAAGGCTGCTTTGTGGGTTCGGGGTGAACTGTGAAGAGGGTAAAAGTTAGACTCATTATTCTTTGTCAGACAGTACAGTCATTCTAACAGAAATAACAGAATGTGTTAATATTTTGCTCAGTTTTTTCATTGATATATCATTATAATAAAAACCTGCAACTCAGCTGATGAAACAAAATGCAAGTCAGTGGATTATGTAGTTACTCATTTTGAATGCATATCTAGAAGGGACAGAAGGGGTACTGTGCTCCTGCAAGTTGAAGGCTTGCATAACACAGGTTGTGGAACTCCTACGGATTTGTCCTATCATATTTTTTCAAGCACCAAGTCTTGTTTCAGAACATTTCTGTGTTGGAGGATTTACCCCAATTCCTTAATATCTGATGTCATGGTTAATGTTATTTCCTGAGAAAATACCTCCTCCTCAGTCTTCATCCCTCAATTCTTAGGGTTCTCTGTAGTTTCAGATCCGTATAATTCCCCCAGCTACTCCTGGTACCCTGTACACCCCTGGCCCTGCATCCCACACAGTTTCAGCTTTCGTTAGGAGCCCGGAGGGTTTCAGCCTCCACAAATTCACACTACTGTGCTACAGCCTCTGCCACCTCCAGATCTCACTTGCCAGGCATATACATGGCACAAAAATGGTCTGGCACAGGTGAAAGGCTTTGGTAGAGCATTAAAGGAAAACGTCTGTTTGCAAACCTTATAGTCAAATTTTGGAAGGCAGATAGAATCATAGAATCATAGAATCCTAGGGGTTGGAAGGGACCTCGAAAGATCATCTAGTCCAACCCCCCCTGCCAGAGCAGGGCCACCTAGAGCACATCGCACAGGAACGTGTCCAGGCGGGTTTTGAATGTCTCCAGTGAAGGAGACTCCACAACCCCCCTGGGCAGCCTGTTCCAGGGCTCTGTCACCCTTACTGTAAAAAAATTTTTTCGAATATTCAATTTGAACCTCCTATGCTCCAATTTGTACCCATTACCCCTTGTCCTGTCGCTGGTCACCACTGAGAAAAGCCTAACTCCATCTCCCTGACACTCACCCCTTACATATTTGAAAACATTGATGAGGTCACCCCTCAGTCTCCTTTTCTCCAAACTAAAGACACCCAGCTCCCTCAGCCTTTCCTCATAAGGGAGATGTTCCACTCCCTTAATCATCTTAGTAGCCCTGCGCTGGACTCTTTCAAGCAGTTCCCTGTCCTTCTGGAACTGAGGGGCCCAGAACTGGACACAATACTCCAGGTG
>JAAWXA010000038.1:5635004-5743706 GCA_038090715.1 Florisuga fusca
GGCGGCTGCCGGCCCGGGGAGAGGAGGTGGAGGAGCTCCTCAGGCGGGGGGTGGGTGAGCGGGGCCGGTTGCGGCGCTCTGCCCCGGCCTCGGCACTTGCTGAGAAGAATTCTCACAGCAGAATATATCAATATTCGGGATCAGATCAGGGGCCGGTTTGATGCCTCATGCAGCACAGTGAAGGTCTAGTAATAGCGAGCTAAAATAAGCTTATATACATAACTCAGTAGTAGGCAAAGGGCAGAAAGTAGTGTCCAGTCTTGGCAGGTTTGCCCCTATTTGTACAGAAAATGCTGCCGTGTTTTCCCCGAACCAGGGAGGTTTCCCACCATCAGGGAGGTGATGTTCTGGGGATTTTTTGTAGTCACCATAGGTAAATAAATACCACACATGTGGTTCATAATATTGACCCTGATGTTTATGACCTGCTTGCTGTACTTACCTTTGACAGCAGGTGACTGGAATAAAAGACTATCTCTTCCCAATTTTCTTCTTCTTAAGTCAGTATTAGAATTGCCTATTCTCTGAAAAAGTTATTAAAAGATAAGAAAATCTCCTTTGAATGACAGTTTTTCATATTTGTCTAAGCATCGCATAGGTACTACTGAACTTACACAGATTTTTTAATCACCTGAATGAGTTTTAGGGTAATTCTGGCTTCCTTAGGTAGTCTATTACTGTCATGCATCTGATTTGTTTTGGACAGCTCCTCAAAATGATGAAAGTATGGATAATTAAGGGGGTTTGCATCCATTTCACCAGTTACCACAATGATGCCTTGCATTTTTATTGTGTTTGATTTAGGAGTATTTTATTGATCAGCTGAGGTCAGATGGAGTTGTTCATCTTCCTCGGCGTGTTACCAATGAAATTTCAAATAATACCCGATACGAATTTTACACACAAGGAGGAGTCATCTTTGCAACAAGTCGAATCCTTGTGGTAGATTTTCTTACTGACAGAATTCCTGCAAACCACATTACTGGTAAGAATTTAATGAAATAAAGGTAAGATTGTTCTGTTTGAAAATACATGAAGCTCAATTAATATGAAGAGTTTAGCTAAACAGTGTTGAGGTTGAAGAATTACTCCTTTTTTTTTTCATAGACAGTGAGGTAAAAGGAGCAAATATGTAGTTCTTTCAGGTTTTTTAATGCATTTATTTGCTCTAAACTTATCTGCCTTATTTAATCGTGATTTTTTAAAAGTCTACATTATTTTAAATAGTGGATTATGTGATTTTATGGCTTTCTGATATCAATAAGTGGCTGGAAAACAAATTAAACTATATCGTTGACATGGCAATCATAATATTCAGATGGGCTTTCAAAGAATAATTGAATCATAGAATCTTTCAGGTTGGAAAAGACCTTTGGGATCACTGAATACAATCATCATCCCTGCTCTACAAAATTCTCCCCTAAACCATATCCCCCAACACCACATCTAAATGACATCCAGGGATGGTGACTCAGACACCTCCATGGGCAGCCTGTTCAGTGTCTGACCACTCTGTGAAAAATTGATTGTACTTGGTGAAATAGTGTCCCGTGGTCTGTAGGGCACTGGCCTATGATAAAAACTGATTTTAGATGTCATGTTTTATCAGCCATGCACACTACCTCATCAGAAAATACCAATACTTTACTAATCTTTGCCTTGACACACCTAGGACACTTATCTAAATAGCACTATTAGCAAAATAATTCTGTTACTATCATTGTGAAGATTTTGGGAATAGTTTGGGACCTTTTTTGCAGTTCTATAGAAGTTATACATGAAAGATGTCAGAGTTATATTTTACTACTCACATTCTGTTCCCTTCTCCCCAACCACCAATGGTTTTGCATTCTTGTCTAAGGTTGAAGCCCTGTGAAAGGCTGGAGAGCTAGTAAATGAGGTATCTAAGAGCCAGGAATATAACAAAACAATGTATCAGAAATGTATTTGACTGTTACCTAAATGTTAACTTCTTAACAACTGAACATTGAATTCTTAAAGGAATGGTTTTGATGTATCTCCCTCCTTTTTAGTCAATTTATGGTAAGCTTTATTATGTAAAACATTTTGAAGAGTTTTATGCTTGAGCCAAAGGATGCCAGATTTGTCAGTTCTGGTATTTCTATGTTTTTTAAAAAATTTAACATGTTTTCTGGGCAACCTGCTTTACTTTCTCTTCTCCTTGATTCCTTCTTCCCTACATTTCAGCCTTACCAAAAAGGGGGGGAAAAAGCAAAACAAAACAAAACAAAAAAACCCACAACAACAACAACAAAAAACCGCACATTTGGACTTTGTCAGTGTGAAAAGAATGAATAAACTAAATATTAAAAAATACTCGTGTCCTGTAATGACAGTTATCGGTTTTGCATTACCACTAGAGGTCAGTGTGACAGCAGCTTTAACAGACTTGCTGATTCACCCCACACTTGGGTAACACTTGATTCTTTTGGAAACGTTCTGTGTGTGGTACTGTACGGCGAAAACTTACCGTTTCTTAAGGAGTTAACATAACAAAAAGAAACACTAAAGTGTTTATCACAGTATTGAAGATACAAACTTGCTTTGTTGTGATGGCTTTTACTCCTTTTAAAAGGCTAAAGTTCCAGTTTTGCCTAAGGAGTAAAAAAGTGTTCTAAGCTAGTAAGTCCTGCCACTCAAGCACAAGCTTTCTTTTGCTAAAGCTGCATCATTAGAACCTCGTTCTGTTATTTGGGGATTCTGTGGTACTGAGGCTGAGGAATCACTTGGTTTGAACGCCAGGAACTTTGTTCAGCCATTGCCTAGAAAGATTTAAATACCCACACTACTTGATTTCAGAAAAAATTAAAAGAATACGGCTGTTTTGAGGAAAAAGCTAAAAAAAAATTGGACTTTCTTTACATTTTTGTAACTTGAAAACTTTTTTTTTATTTTGCCAGGCATTTTGGTGTACAAGGCACACAGAATCATTGAGTCCTGTCAGGAAGCGTTCATCTTGCGCCTTTATCGCCAAAAGAACAAGCAAGGTTTCATTAAAGCTTTTACAGATAATGCAGTTGCATTTAACACTGGTTTTTGCCATGTGGAAAGAGTGATGAGAAATCTTTTTGTCAAGAAACTTTATCTGTGGCCAAGGTAAGGCACCTTTTCACTTCATTGGAATGTTAAACTTTGAAAAAAAAAAAGAAGGATGTTACAGTGGGTTCATAAGAAAATGAGGTGTGTACAGTCACACTGCTCATCTGTGTTCACTTTTGTATTCCCAAACAAATTTCATTCACTTCATACAGAAGTGGCCTTAAAGATGCTAAATTTCTGCAAGTACTTTTGAAAATAGACTCAAAATAAATCTCTGTGAGACTGAGTTTTATAGTATAGTTGTTCTTTTAGCCAATACAAATCACAGAAGAAAGTAACACTCTTAACAGCTTAAGAAAAACCCCACTTACTAAATGGATTATTTAAGCCATGAAGTAACATGAAGTCTCTTAGTTCTGCCATTCATGGAAGTATTTGTTTTCAAGTGTGATGAAACTCCATGGATCTTTTACTATATTTTAAATTTTTTTTCATCTTTTTTTACATGTATGTTGTGTATGAAGAGGTATTTCTTGATGACCAATAGAAACTAAATTGCTGAGTTTGTGACATGCATTAAGTCTTTAAGGAGCAAAGTCACAAATGGAACTGGGCACTTCAGCTGTTCATGGGTTCAATACTTTTGCCTTGGGAAGGTCTGCCCATTTATTCCTCTAGTCCAGTCTAGAACCTGTTTCACTCCATCTTAACACACTGTTACTCTGCACTGTAAAACAGTTTTTCTTCCAGAATCACAAAGAAGTAGAAATGGCCATAACTTGGACAGGAAGGGTTGAATAGAAGGTCTCTAAATTTTCTTCCTTTACTTCTGAACCATAAAAAGACTTGGGGGTGCAGCATACAGTAAGGAAAATGCTGACTCAGCAGACATAGCATTCTCTGAGCCTTGTTCTGCTGTAAAAATCAGCTGGCATTTATGTACCCATATAGCACAGGACAGGTTGTAAGGGCAGTATTCTAACAAGGATCTGTTGCTTATCATCAGAAGCCAGGAACATCACAGGATGTGTTAGTGGATCCATGTGATTCCAAAGGATTTATGAATCCATTCCAGTTTCTCCCTTATGAGATTCCCTTTTTTTGGTTGTACTTTAATATTTATTATGTGTAACTATCATGTAGAATTTAGTACAATAATTTTCCATGGACCATTGAGCAACACAATAGGCTTGCATGACTGGAACAACTGCAATCATAACTGCAGAACAGAGGCTTTTTTTCTGAGGCTGTTTGTAAGATTGAAGTAGTTTTCCTATCAGGAGAAACTGATTTATTTTGCAATTAACTTACTTGTTTACATTTAAAGCAATTCTGATTGTGGTTTATACAAACTTCAATAATTTTGTATCAAGCAAACTATCTGTGTAAATGTTAATAAGCTGTTTTCCTCTTAGATTTCATATAGCAGTGAACTCATTTTTAGAGAAGCATAAACCTGAAGTGGTGGAAATACATGTGTCAATGACCCCTGCTATGCTTGCTATCCAGACTTCAATCCTGGACATTCTGAACGCATGTCTGAGAGAACTTATACGTTATAATCCAGCTCTTGAAGTAGAAGATCTATCATTAGAAAATGCTATTGGTAAACCTTTTGACAAGGTAACCATTTTGATTGTCTTGCTGTGGCTAAATGAAGGCATGTCGATCTTCAGTCTGTCTCCAATGCAAGCAAAAAATATTATTTGTAAAATAAGTAACCAACAGCAACTGACTATTCTCCCATGATGTGTTTATTACCAGTACAAGGAAAGAAACTGTCAATGTCTAATGGTGATATTACAGCTGCTGGTAGGATTTTTGCTGTATTGCTATTATTGTTCTTCCTTTTCAAAGTCCTCACGGTAAGAACATCCCTATTCATGGTTGATACATTATTACCATATATTAGAACGGTACAGATGGCTGCAATATCAGCACAAAATACTTTAAAGGTACAAAGTTATTTCCATATACACTCACACACCCTTTTTTCCTCTTGAATTTCCTCCTTTGATTTTTTATTTTCTCCATTAAAAGAAGCACTGTATATATTAGATAGTATGCACATGCATCTCTTGTATCTTTTCATCATTATCCGTGTCATTAATTGGCAGATTTGCAATGTTTGACATACATGTACTATCTATATGGTAAAATCATAAACATTAGCTATCATAGTGAAACAGTTATTTGTTACCTGTGATTTGATCTAGATGTGAAGCCTTCTGTACTTTAAATATTTTGAGTTTTTCTTCTTATGCTCTGTAGGTTTCACATCTATGTGGTACTCATTTTGAAAATTAATTGACATTACTTACGTAAACAACATTATAAAGGAGAGTAGATACTAAAGGCATAGGCCAGTATCAGTAAAATAAACACGTGGTTTATTAATTTTACCAGTATTTTATTATAATAGGTAATGGAAAATATTTACTGAAAACTCTAAATTGTATCTGCAAATTGTTGAAATGTTTTACATAAAGATATCTGTATTATGTTAACTTGAAAAAAATTATTACTTACGAGAACAAATACTTCCTCATTACATCTTTAGTTGGTTATGTTTAATAACTTTGCAAAACTATTGTCATCCCCTTAAAGAAAAAGAATTACATTCTTATGTTGGTTAGTACAGTATATATTTAACATCCTGAACTTTACAATTTTTATTTCTAGACAATACGTCATTATTTAGATCCTCTTTGGCATCAGCTTGGAGCTAAGACAAAATCCTTGGTCCAGGATTTGAAGATACTACGTACTTTGCTCCTGTACTTAACTCAGTATGATTGTGTCACTTTTCTCAATCTTCTGGAGTCACTGAAAGCAAGTGAAAAAGCTTTTGGTGAGAATTCAGGTAAATACTGAATAGCATACAAATTAATGCTTGAAAAATTGAGATGTTGATATTTTTAATTAACCTTACCAATCATATGTAGATTTCTAATGAGATTTTATATAACCAAGCATAAGGACGTAGGTTTTTATTGACAGATAATGCTTTCATCTTCCCACTTAGCTGCTGTTACTTAACAGTGTGAGACTTGCATCACATTTCAGCCTTCTATTAAGCTAGTAATTATACATAGCAAGCAGGTAGCACAGACATTCCAGGTGAGAGATCTGGGGCTTTTGGGTTGAAACACATACACATGGCCAATGTCAAACTGCTGCTGCTTTCTTTTCCTCTTTAGGTTGGCTGTTTCTTGATTCCAGTACTTCAATGTTTGTGAATGCTCGAGCTAGAGTTTATCGCATTGCAGATGACAAACTGAATCAGAAAGGCAAAGTCTCTGAAAAAAAGGATGTAAAGAAGGAAAATGGTACTGATCATTCCTAATTTTAAGTTTGAGAGTGTCACACGATTCAAATGCATACAATTCTGTATATTATTGCTGCTCATGTTATGGTTCCCTGCATGATCATACACAGCTCAAGATCTCAATCTGTTAGTGTCGATAAATGGAGACATAACCTTAGTTCAAAAAACATATAATAAACAACATAAAACAGAGTCATGCAGAAGTAAGGTTTTTTTCCAAGCTTACTCAGCTGATCACTGGGACAGCTTTTATGGAATTGTTCTTGAACTACTTTGGTGTTTAGCTTGCTCTTTATCAGTAGTTTCAGAATTGAAGGAGTGACTATTTTAACTTTTTGCTTCACTGAAGTACTTAATCACATTTTTAAATGTTTCTGTTAGAGGGTTCTTCAACTCACTAGCACAATAAATTGCATGCGTAGCCTGTTGAATATCATATTTGTCAATAACAAATCTAAGCACTAATTTAAAATTCCAAAGGATATTTTGGCTGCAAGAGCTGCAATGTTTAATCTTTCTTTCTTTCAGAACTGAAAAGGGAGTTGGTTCTAGAAAGTAACCCAAAATGGGAGGCTTTGAGAGAAGTACTGAAAGAGATTGAAAGTGAGAATAAGAACAGTGAAGACCTTGGTGGTCCAGGTGAGAGAATAGTAAATGATCAAAGTTTTCATGATGAAGCTGGTTTTTACTTCTACTTCACTTTTGAGAGGAGTCTTATTCTTTACTGGAGTTTATTAAAGAGCTAGTTTTAAATTTAATAATTGATGAACTCAAGACAAGGAGTCTATGTACATCAAATACATAAAACTAAGTAGTTTTACATTAACTTCTATTTTGGTTTTGTTCCAAAAGAGAAATGCTGTTGATTACTATGCAAATACTGTTTAGGAAAGAACATGTATTATGAAAAAATATTCTAAGTTACATTTCAGTATTGTACTGATACCTTAGTCTTAAAGCTAACGAACCTAATAACATCGACATTTGTAATGATCAAGGTACCACTCACTCATTTCTCAATTAAGGTTTAAAGAAAAAATAGAGATTCTGTCTTACGCCCTTTCCATCTCACACATTCTTCTCGTGCATCTGAAAATTTGTTTCTCCAGGAGAGACACCTAAACAGAAGGCTTTGCTGCCTTTCCTATTTTAGGGCTTTTCATCCCCTTAAATTTCTCCAAGTTTTATTTTAGGAAATAGTAAGGGTAAAAGAGTGCTTTTTTTTTTTTTCTCTCCCACCCACAGCGTTCTGACTCTGGATAAGAACTGGCTCTCTCACCTAGTGTTGTAGGAGTTTGTCTGAGTCAGCTTTGTGGAGAATTGTTATTCAGGGCCCACAAGTGTCAATAATACTGTGCAAAACACGTATTTTCTAGACAGCTGATAAAGGATGAAAATTAGAATGGTCTAAATTAAGTTCTCTTTTACTGTTTTTCTTTAAAAAAAAGTAGTTGTTCAAATATGTTTCAATACATACTATATCTGCCTCATTTCAGATGGTCAAAAGGAAAACCTCACTAATTCAGATAGTGTAAGAATAAGGAATGCTGTACTTCCATAAACCTTCACTAATCTTGTTTGGTACAAAACATCACACAATTTGGACTCCCTGAAGGTCCAGAGCAACTATGACAACCAAATATAAATGCATTTGGTAGGAATGCTTCTAGGATCATGAAAAACAATTTGCTTGTGTTGTAGGTTGATAAAGAAGTACAACATAACAGATTATAAACATGATATTGTTTCTTGACTGCAGGGCAAGTGCTTATTTGTGCCAGTGATGACCGAGCTTGTGCACAGCTCAGGGAGTACATTATTGCTGGACCAGAAGCTTTTTTAACAAGACTGTATAACAAAAGTTTCGGAAAGGATGAGAAAGCTGGAGAAGTGTGGATTATGGACAGAAAAGCCATCAAGTCCAAAGGAAATGCCAGACCAGACACAGGCCCTCAAGCCAAAAAAGCCAAACTTGTGGCTTCTTCGAAACAAAATAAACACAAGAAGCAGCAAGACCGGACTATAATCCAAATGATAGGGAAAGCTGAGGAGGAAAAGAAAGAAGAATTAGAGGTGGAAGATAACAAAGAATTAAGTAGTAGCCAAGAAGGCAGTATTGAAGACATCATTCCTGAAGATTTCCATGTGAACTTACCCTCAGATTGTTACTATGGTATTTTCAAAAACCCACTCACAATTATTCATCCATTGCAGGGTTGCAGTGATCCCTATGCACTCACTCGGGTACTTCATGAAGTAGAACCAAGATATGTTGTTTTGTATGATGCAGAACTAACTTTTGTTCGGCAGCTGGAAATCTACAAGGCAAGCAGGCCTGGGAAGCCTCTGAGGCAAGTTGACTTGGTCAGGCTAATTTAGTCTTAAAAGAAAAAACAAGAAGTGCAGTTTCAGCAGTCAAGGTAGAACATAAATCTAGTGGGTTTTCTTCAGCTACCTTTTAATTCCAGTTTAGCCCTCTTCTTAATTTTAAACAAAAGCATAATGTCTGATGTAATCAAAAGATAACTTTTACTTCCCTGCAGGTATTTAGTCCATTAACAGAAATGTGACTGTAAAAAAACCAAAAAGGTCATTCCACCTTCTGCAAAGCATCTGCTTAGATGATCTCAATAGCAATAGATCCATTTTGAGGTGTTGCAGTCTGATTTTAAACCTTCTTCATAGGTATGATTTTTACACAATAAGCTTCATTTTGGCTTTAATGAATTTTCCCATTTCCTGATGTCTCGTCATGCTGAAGACCAGAAATTCGAAAACTGTAATAAAAAACACCCCCCAAGGAAAATACAATAAAGAAAATTAAACATTTGTAGTTCTACTCTGTTCTAGTGTTAGCTGACAAAGATTTCTGCATTGTGTATATATATTTGATACGCTTGCAAATTGCAAAACTCAATTTTATGACTAGATGTTACAGACTAATTAAGGATACAGAAAATTTGAAATTTAATATCCTATGAGTTTTTTGCATTATCTGTCATTTATATGGCTGCCTGGTATAGCATTTCTTGAATACTGCAAATTGTAGTTATACCTCTATGTCTCTGAAGATAACTTATGTCAGTTTCTTAAATCTAAGAATAAACATAGTTGGCTTACTACAGTTGAAACACAATTTATTGGCATATGAAATTATGACCTTTGAATGATAATGCTTTATACTTTAATCACCTCATGAAAATTGTTTGCATAAATTTAACAGAGCAGTTGTTATTTTCCAGTCAAAGATTTGTATACGTGTAAGGTAACTGAAAATGGAAATCAGTTTGGCAGTATTTAGTGTGTCTGTACCTGATATCCAGGTAAGAACTCTCTAGTGCAGAAATAAATGACAGAACATGCAAAGTGTACTGCATGAGGATAATTACTAGGTTACTTGTACAATTTATTTTTAATTGCCTAATCAGCATATCTACCTCCAGCATGACATTCCCACACTTTAGAGAAAGAAAATTGGATGCAGTCATGCAAGTGTGCTTTAGATCTACTGCAGGAAAAAAGTAATAGGAATAAAATCCTATCAATCTGTCAACATTTACTTCTATTAAAATATATTGGGAAAAATGTCTGGTGAAAAGCTGCAGATAATTAATTCTTACGTTCCATATAAATTTCTATTTGCAGAGTAAAACTTGATTTGTCTGTGTGTTCATCTCTGTGAGATGACAGCTTGTTCTTTGTAGAGGCTGTGATGTCCCTGTACAAATACATTATCTTAAAATCTTTTATGGTGTTTTTTCTTAACCCAGCATGGGTGCAGATTTTTTTTAGTTTGTTGTATCCTATTGGGAAGATTTCAAAACCAGAAAGAAAGTAACTTCTCTATTACATTTGGGTTTTGTCCTTACTGGATGGCTGACTGAAATCTCACTGAATCCCAGAATTCCAGTAAGGGTAGCTGCCACTGGGAAGAGCGAACACTGGATATAAGAATTTTTGTTGCTAGTTTTGGAATATCTTTACAGAAAAAAATAAGTGGGATTTTTCACTTGCCTTTTTTAAGGCAAATAATGCCCTGTCAGGCCCTTAATGCTACTTATCTTAAACATTGGTTTTGGGTGTTTTTAAATCAATATGATGTTTAGTGATCTCTAACTTATTTTTTAATTTTTCTCCTCCAAACCTATAGGGTTTATTTCCTCATATATGGGGGCTCAACAGAAGAACAGCGCTATCTCACAGCTCTGAGAAAGGAGAAGGAGGCCTTCGAAAAACTAATTCGGTAGTAGTATTGCTTCACTGCCTTTATCAATAATGTTTCATGTAATTCCTCTGTATCCCTACATTATAAACAGAGTCAAGCTCTTAACTGTGTGAAGGCTTTAAATAAACTCTTAATTCAAAATTCAGTTTCTTTTCAGATATTAAGAAAACTTTCCCACAGAGAAGTTAAAACCCTCCTTTTCAAACCACTTGATACTTAATTTATTGATTTAGTTTTTTTAATGTTAAATTTCAAAGGCTAAACAGCACTGATTGCATTTTTTCCTAATTGTCTATAAATTTTATTTCTTAAAAGTGTTTCTGTTTGCAGGTAACATTTATTGTAAGATTTCTGTAAGACTTTTATGACTTAAGCCATTTTGGGGAACAAAGCAATTGTTTTCTTACACTATGTAAGATGGTATTTTTATTGACTGTGTCTTTTCACCAGGCTATACTCCTACTACTAGCCATTACTTCCTTTATTTCATATGCCCTGAGAAGTTCTAAAAATAAAAAAATATATGCTAAATATTGCTAACAGTGGAAAATAAAAATACAGCATCTAGCTGAACAGTCTGGAAAACCTAGTAACCATTTCTGATGAGGTTTGCAATTAGAATTAAACTATATATAAATTCACGTATGGCTGAAGGGAATTAAAATATTTTCATATATTTTTCTCATGTAAGTGCAGTTTTTATAGCTTCTCTCTTTGTGGTTCTATTCTTAGAGAGAAGGCCAGCATGGTTGTTCCTGAAGAAAGAGAAGGAAGAAATGAAACAAATTTAGACCTAATAAGAGATACTAAATCTGCCTCTGATTCTACTGACACACGCAAAGCAGGTAAGCAGTGCCTGAAGTTAGGCTTGCAGCTCCAAGCAATGAAAAAGACCCATAATTATTGCATTTAAATCCTGTCCATCTGGATCATAGACACACTGCACACCTTATTGCCCTCTACAGCTACCTGAAAGGAGCTTCTAGTAAGGCTGGTGTTGGTCTCTGCTCTAGGAAAATAATGGTAAGTCTAGAGGAAATGGCCTGAAGTTGCTCCAGGGGAGGTTTAGACTGGATACTACGAAGAATTTCTTAACTGTGTAGTTGGCACTGGAACGGGCTACCCAGGGAGGTGGTAGAGTCACCATCCCAGAAGGTATTGAAAAAACGTACAGAAGTGTCACTTCAGCACATGCTTTAGTAGGCATGGTGTTTTTTTCTGGGTTGATGGTTGGACTGGGTGATCTTAGAGGTAGTTTCCAACTGTGACAATTCTGTGATTGACTCATCAGTCCTGATGGTTAAGAATCATTATCTCCCTTGCTCCATGTGCCTCTGTGCAATAACAATGAGTTATGGTTTTCTTCTTTTAAAAGAAAATATAGATTAATGATGTATTTCACTATTAAGACAGACAGCATTTGGACTGCTTCTAGGCATCTTGTTGGTTATGAAATTGTCTAGTATTGCCTGTAGGGAGATGGAGAGAAATTGAAACATTAAAACTGAGGTCTGCAGATAGTCAAAGACAGGTTTGTCCTTGAGCTAGTAAACGTTGGGAGTTCTTTTGTTCTTGGCAAAACAGACTGCCTGGGTAAACAACTGGCATCTTTTCTCTTTTGTTGCAATTCTAAAGGCATTTGTCTTTCCTCTGACATGTATACTCCCTCTTCACCTTTATTCTCTGCCCATTTTAATTTGCTCTCATTTTTGTAATGCTGCTCTTTTACCATATGATCTACAGTCTTTGCTGTTATGTCTTTTGTGGCCTTGATGCTGCAGTCTCTTCATGTGTCCTTCTGCAGATCTAGAGAGGCTAACGCTTAACTCCTACAATAAAATAGCATAGAAATAAAATAGCAAGAAATATAGCAAGAAATTGGGAAATAGATGAAAGTTAAAAGTTAAAAGGATCAGCTTTGCTATCTTGTTTTGCAGACAAGATTGTTTAACAAGGGTTTTACTTAAATGCATCAGGAACTTTAATCCAGAGTTAACATACTTCATTGTTACATATAGAAAGCTTATGGCAAGTAGCATAATAGTTCTATTTAACTTTAGAGCACAGTACATAAACTACAGTGTATTATTTGGCAACTGCTTTTTCTCTGTACAGTGAAAAATTAAATAAAGTCTGGATTTATTGTACTGCTGAATTTGAGAAATTATTTGAGATATGAAGTCCATTCATGACAGGATTGGCAGCACACAGGAAAACTATACAACCAGAGTCTGAGGTCATAAGTATTAGGTTAACTATTTATTTTGCTCTTCAGGTGGACAGGAACAGAAGATGGTTCAGCAAACTGTAATAGTGGATATGCGGGAGTTTCGTAGTGAACTTCCCTCACTGATTCATCGTCGTGGCATTGACATTGAGCCTGTTACTTTGGAAGTTGGAGATTATATTTTAACTCCCGACATCTGTGTAGAGCGGAAAAGTATCAGTGATCTGATTGGTTCCTTAAACAATGGCAGACTGTATGCACAGTGTGTTTCTATGTCCCGTTACTATAAGCGCCCAATTCTCCTGATTGAATTTGATCCTAACAAATCTTTCTCCTTGATTCCAAGAGGTTCTCTGCATCAGGAAATTTCCAGTAATGATATTACTTCTAAACTAACCCTCCTTACACTCCATTTCCCAAAGTTACGTATCCTGTGGTGTCCCTCTCCTCATGCTACTGCTGAAGTGTTTGAAGAGTTAAAGCAAAACCACCCCCAGCCTGATGCAGAAACGGCAATGGCAGTCACAGCAGATTCTGAAATTCTTCCTGAGTCAGACAAGTACAACCCTGGTCCTCAGGACTTTCTATTAAAAATGCCAGGTATTAATACAAAAAACTGCCGTGCCTTAATGAACCATGTTAAAAGCATTGCAGAGCTTGTGACGCTGTCAAAGGATGAACTCTCCAAAATTTTGGGTAATGCTGCCAGTGCCACACAACTCTTTGACTTTATTCACCTGACTTATGCAGAGGCACTATCTAAAGCAAAAAGCAAAAGGTGAGATTGTTCAACAATGTTCAACAAAATGAGATTGTTCAACACAGGGCAGAGATCAGCTTTTCTAGCACAGAACTTCGTCAAAGTATGTTAAATATTTTAATTAATGCCCTCAAAGATAACCAGCTGTTGAGTTAATTATTACTGAAGGCAAGTTTCAAGAGGAATAAAAAATGTTTTTTAGAGAAATGCAAATTACTTTTATTCTCCCTGCAGCACTTTAACCAATTCTATAAAATCATGGAATTAACTAAATGAATTTCTTCAACAACTCCATAGGAATTTAAGTGCTAAGATTTATTGATAAAGGTGTTTTCTTTTAAAAGTTATGTCTTGTTAAAGCTAAAAATCTGCTGTGTTTGATTAGTATATGTGACCTTCTACATGAGGTATCACTTTACTAGTGCCATTTAATTCATATCTTACTCTCTGGAAACTGCCAATTTTCAATTGATAGTGATGGAACCATTTCTGTCTTTTGTCAGGAGTTCATTTAGGAGAACATGCTTGGACTCCATCATGAGTTTTAGAACATCATAGATCACAGTAAACTACACTTGTATGGTGTGTTCTACGTTGTGTTTGCTTACTTTACTAGCAGTTAGACTTTCTTTTTGACATTCCAAAGGCAGTACAGTGCTCTCTTGCCAGATTTTGCGAAGTGCCTTTCTTTGGCCTAGACTGGATAGAGATTCAGTGTTGTAACAATACATTTAAATTCTTAGTGTGCCTTATTTATACTTTTAAGATGCTTCCTTTTTTAAAATCAGTTTTGATAGTTCTTTCACCTCATTCACTTGAAAGTGAAAAATTATATATTATTGGGACTATCCCTTTATACAAGAGCGTATTTCCTCTCATAAAATACAACAGTTTTCTAAGCAAGGCTTTTCAAAAGTGTAGACAGTTCTTCCAATATTGTCTTCTTTTTGTGTCCCATTGCACTTGAATTTTAATGTCTTTAATACACCATCTGTCCATAAATTCAGTAAAGCTATTGTCACCTGGAAGAGAAAACTTCGAGCATTCTGTGTAGCATAGAACAGGGAAGAGCAGCACTTCTTTTGTAATGTTTGTGAATGTGTACATTGCTAAAAGCATACATTCTACACTGAACTCTTAACAGCTATAACAACTATATAACAAACTAGCCTTGCTAAAAGCGTTGGTCTTGTGTCATTACATATTAATATATTTACATTAGCTATTTAAAAAATCTTTAGTGACTCGAAGGTATGTATTTCTATTATTATAATGCTAACAAAAGATCAATAAAATCTCCACCATTACAGAAGAAAATATTGATTTTTCTATACTCAGGTTCATTAAAAACTGTACTATGCACTTTCGAGTTTCATGTTTACTGTGCATTTTAAGCATAAATATGAATTTGTAAACTTACAGTCTGGGACTGAGCTGTGATAGATTTCCAAAATTTATGTTTTTCTGAATATGCAAGTTTCAGTATCAAATATATCCATAATGATAATAAAATTTATTAATTATCTTATTTCTCATTCAGCTGTATTGATATCAGAACATTTTTAGGTTTTGTGTGTGGTTTATAATCCAAATCTTAGGGTTTCTACTACCCTATATTCTAATTTATTTCACTTAATATAAAAAGTCTTTCTGTGAGACTTTTGCATATTCAGAGCAATAAGGTCAGAAATGTTCCAAGGTAAAGTGGTGCTAAGAGAACAGAAATTCAGAATGAGACCATAACTGTCCTGAATGGCCTATAGAGCCTGATTAAGAAAGGGAGAGCTGAACCACCTTTGAAAACATGTATTGTTCATGCATTTGCATCATTAAGATGTTACATGCACTGTGGGTTGCTTTTGTTTTCAGATGTATTGCATCTTGGCTTTGTCAGTTTTGGTTTGGTTTTTTTTTGTTTTGTGTGAAGGGAAAATGAAGGGTATTGGAAAAGATTATAAAACTGTCGCTTTGTGTTGTATGCTAGATCAAAGTCACTTAAGGTGATTAAATGGTTAAAATTTGCTAAATATTTAGATTAAATTGCCTTTTGTTTATATATGTGGAATTTTTAAGGTTTTGGTTTTATTTTGTATTTTTCAGTGCAAGATTTGGCTATTTCTTTGAAAAAAAGCTTACAGGTATCATTGTTGTATGTTATTATTGCTTATTTGTGATTTTTTTTGTGATTTGGGATTTTAATGTATTAGGTTAGTTTGCAAGTCAGTGATGAGTCCTTCAGGACTATGTTATTGTCATTGCCTGATGTTTAAGCTTGTGCTTTTTTATTTAAATAAATATATCCATAAAACAGTGACTTCACTTTAGGAATGTCTCTAATTCTTTCTTACACCCAAAACAACACTGCACGTTTCAGGGTTGCAGAACGCCAGAACCATGGAGGTTTATATGCTATTGGGAAGTAAGTTACCAACCTGCTTCTTTCTGTAGCATGTTCCAGGCTTTTGCACCAAGTTTCTTCTAGAATAACAATAAAACCAACATTTCCTAGGAACAAATGTAGTTGATATTAGCAAATACATTTTGCCCAGAATAGATTACACTCTATTCCTATGTTTAAACTGTCTAGATACTATTCCTGCTAGTGATGACACTTGCAGTTTCCAGCAACAATTGCAAAGAAGTAATTTTGCTTGCCATGTTTTCTGTCTTCAGCCCCTAACCAAAACAACCTTTACCATATAAATTACTTTTTTTCTGTATGACCATGTATAGTAGGCTTTTCTAGTATCAGCAATTCAGTTGATTTGTTTTCTGCAATGTGTGGCTTTAAGTAATGCAAGTAGGGTTATAAAACAGAAAGATCAGGAACTGTTGCCCCAGGATTATGTAATTTTTTTAATTCTACCTTATTTCACATGTTCACACTTTCTTGACCTAATAACAAGAATTTTGGATATTTGCAGAACCAACTCAGACTACCCATATACCCTTCTGTGTTTCTAATAGGCAGGTCTCAGTATCTTGGATTCTCCATTCACTTTTATCTTTAATTTATCTCTGTGATTTTCTATTTTATTTCTTTTTTCTTCATTTATCCTAATGACATCTGTCTGTATTCATGTCTTCTTTGCCTTCAAGAATACTGCTTAAATATTGCTGCAATTTGTGATGGCTGTTGAGCACAACTAACTGAGTTCTTTGCAAACTAGCTGCAGTGAAGCCTTGTGAGTGTTTAATATTCAAGGGGCTTATATAAAAAACATACTGTACTTAATTTTCATTTTGGACTCAGACTTGAAGTGTATCTCGCTTGGAAAATTGACATGTAAAAGAAGAGCCACAGGTTCTGCAGTTCTTGCTACATATAATTCAATATTTTTGTCTCAGATTTATTTTTTTACATAGATTAAAACCAGGCTAGGTACACATAAAATTATAATCAGTTGATTTTATAAATTAATCACAGGCCTGGAAAACTTTGAAAGCATTTTTTATGTGTAATAAAATTCTTGGAATCCTACGCAAAGATAGCAGAAGTTGCAACTTCTGGCATTTATATCTCATGGCTCTTTTAACACATTTTAGTAATACAATTGTCAAGTTTTCAGAGCCTGCAAAAACTCATATCCTATGCATAATCACTCATACTGGGACTTGGGAGATCTGCAAAACAAAATCCCTCTATCTAGCTCTCCTTATTGTCAGATACGCTTTGTTCCTGCTCCATCTTTAAAATCTGTGAATGTTAAGTGCTGGAAAGAGCTATGGTCTTTAAAAATCAACATATATGTGTATTAAACTATAACATTATTCTAACAAAGTCTATGAAATCCACTTTTTTAATTTGTTACAGTTGTATTCTGAAGGGTATCAATCCACTTTTTCTATAATTTCTATAATTTGCAGAACATCATACTATATTTCTAATGGTTCCAGTCTGAAAGCATTATTTTATTGCCACTGTTTAGAGATTCTTCAAGAACAGAGACTTGCCCATACCAAATAAAAAATTCCACTTTAATATTTACTTGGTTTACACATTTGCACATGCATGTACACATACAGACACGGTATCTGCTGTGTTGAGTAGTATGAGCCTGCACAACTTCAGTGTCCATGTCTCTGAAAATGACCCTGAAAAGGTAACCTAAGCCCACCCTGTTCCTATGTATAGAAATGTTTGTTTAATTGGTGGACTGCACCAAGAATGAAAAATTAGTTAACTCTGAAGATCATTCCCAGAAGAGTCAGCTAGCATTGTGTCTTCAAGTCAGAGCTCTCTCCGCTACTTTGCTTTTTTTTTTTTTCATTGCAATGGTTTCACTGAAGACAAACAGCAGTTTTTATCTAAATTCAGTTTTGGGAACAGTACCATATTTCAAGAAAGAAGCATTCTGCACATAGTGAAGTTTTGAAGTGCTTGTTTACTGAATGTAAGAATTGATAAAAGTTCAAATTCTCTAATCAATGGGAAGACTGCCATCAGATTGTTTACAAGGTATCATATAAATCTTGCATACCTTGAGTAACAACAGTTTAAACTAGGAACAAGTCCTTGTTCAGCACATCAAATACTAGAGTGAAATTCAGGCTGGCAAGCAGGAGCCAGTTCAGACCTAGAAAATCTGGATTTTGAAGCAACTGTTATTAGCTTGACCCTTATTGTTAGGGTTACAATGCTTAAACCAGAAGATTCCAAAATAGGATCAGGGGGCAGAACAGTTATGATCTGGGTTTATTTATCTAAAAGGCTCATGTGGACTCTTATTTGCTCTTCTGTGTTAAGATATAATGAATAAATAGAAAGAATTATAAACACGTTCGGCCTAGAGAGGAAGAGAGAATGCATCCATAACTTCTATTTTGAAATGTGTTATTTCATCATAAGCTTAACTTTGAAAGCTGACATGGGGATTTTGATACATAATTCCTAATTTTCAACTAATTGCATCTTAACTGAACATCCAAACCTTCAATTTGGAAGCTCAAATTAGCTGCTACATGATGTGTTTTTTTTAATGTGCGCAGATGCCAGCTGGAGCATCTAATTGTGTTGTAAGTACTGTATAAAATAAATTGAAATATAAATGAGAACTTTAGCTGAGGAAGAGGGAAAAGTGTGGGGAAGAAATGGTTATGTAACCCAGGAAAGAGGAGAGAGAAGCCTCTTTTCAGCAGAGACCTGGATCTATCTCCTCCTCATACATTAACACTTTTGTTTCTTTGCATTTGAGAATGTGTGAAAGCATTTGCTGAGAGCACTACCTCTTATTTCATTGTTTAGCATTCCTTGTAATCTACCTTTTTAGGAGTCAAGTCTTTCTTCGAATGCAGGCAATTAATCCATATACCAAACTTGTATTCTAACTGTAAAAAAAAAGACAAAATAAATTTAAATGCTCAAATGCCAGTAAACAAGATTATTATTAGCAAATAAAATAAACACTAAATCAGATATTCAATTATTCACAAATCAGCAGCTTGGATGCTAACTCTGCTTCGTTTTATGAGTGCACTGTAAGAGTAATTGACCTAAAAAGAGTTAGTATTTCCCAGGCCTTTTTCATTGCTTGTAAAGGTTTAACTTACTCCTGTAACTGTGCTTATTATGCTCTGCTCTGCCTTTCAAGCTATCTGTTAACATGGAGAGAGCACAAAATTGTTGATGACTGATGAATGATTTCTCATAGATACCAAAATTTATTTACTTAATTTATATTAAAACAGCATTCAAATACCTACATTGTTTCCAAACATAGCATATGTAGCTAGGACTCACATACACATTATATGTAACAAGTAATATCATTCTGCAGTGTACTCATATATCACATATATCAGACTACTTGCTCATCAAGACTATCCCCGTTTTTATATTTACAAATCCACTTTAGTTCCCAAATAGCACTATGTTAAACAAGTCTAAAGTTCTTAATGTGGGCCTGTACAATCTCCTGTATCTTTTTCTCACTGGAACCAATTTTTAATCATGAATAGCTCACAGTACACTACTTGTCTGTGTCTCCACACAGCCTGTGGCTCAGAAAGTCCATAACGTACAAAATGGCAGAGCCTGGGAATACACCATCCAGTCTTCCTTATGCATCTGCTTTTTGGGCCAGTGTCAGAAACAGTACCAGGCAAGTCAATCTCTGGTCCTCTGCAGCATGGCTGCTCACATGTACATTGATTACAAAGCCACAATCAGCACTCTTGTCACCCTTAAAATAGAATCATGCAGCACATACACGTGCGGTTGCACTTCTTCAGCTGTAAAGCACCCAATCACCTGCCTCTGCTACCTGACATTATTATGCCAGTTGGAAAAAAAACAAAACAAAACCAAAAAGCAAAACAACACTTAAGGACCCCTGTACACATAGTTGTAAACCACAATGGCATGTAATGTAAAGTACACCTTTCCTTTCTTACAAATCAGATAGCAAGATGATCTTTTTTACAGTGCATTCTTCCAGAAATTTTAAACATTCATTACTCGTGTTAGTGCCTCTTTACACATTTGTAAATGTTGTTCTGCTGTCTTTACAAAAAGAATTATCCTTTCTGTTTGTTTAAATGGATATAAATGCCACAGTCATACAATGAGGCTGGTAGTAACTTCTAATCAATATCTTGAATAATTCAGCTAATTCACCTGAAGTTTTCCCTGTTCTTTATATATAGGAAAACAGTATTCTTACTTGAAGATGCCTTGCTTTAGGCCTAAAAACCAAAGGAAAATGTAACTTTTCTAAATAACTCCCACACAACGTTGTGCCCAGACTGTATTTTAAAAGTTGAAATTCACCCATTGAAGAGTACAAACATCCCACCAAAGACACTTGGGAAGAGTTCATCTGGTAGCATATAGCAGTTAAATATGAATGCAAATTACTGTTTCCTTAACTATGCAAATTAATTTTTCAGTTGGGTATGAGGTGCTTATCTTTTAAGCCTACCAACTTGATTAATGACTTGGTCAACACAAGTGTTGGTTCACATGGAAAGTATCTATAGATAAATAAATCAAACACTACTTGCCAATTTCTAATATTGTATTTATGTCTTCAGTCTGTGCATGCTGAATGATGGCACTGTCAAGTGAATCAAATGGGAACTTTACAGCTTCCCATATGGCACCATCTTAGAATATTTCATTAGTATTTCATTTCATTATTTATAAAATAATTTTTTTTTCATTCTGACATCTGATTAATTTTCTAAGAAAAATCTGAGAACCAAAAAGAACCCTGTGCTCTTTGAAAGAATTAAAAAAAAGCAACATAAGAAGTCAAACTCTTGGTGAACTATGTGTGAGAAGAACTTGTGGAGCAGCTACACTAAGGGTTGGTGGTGAATTTGCTAGGTGAGACAGAACATATGCTTAATAAAACAACCATCTACAGGAACTGCAAAGTCTGTGGTGTCCTTGCTAGGACACCTTTGTATCCTATTCCATGTGGAGCAGCACACATTATGTACAGCACAGTGGGACAGAGAACCAAAGAAGTCTGAGCCAGAGCTGCATCAGCACATGTATGGGTGGCAATAAAACTGGGTTACAGAGCAGAGCCAGTCACATCATCCTAATCCCAAGGAACAAATTGAACAGGGAGAGGATGAAAAGGATGGGGCTTAAAAGGTATGGTGAACATGAATAATTAATTTTCAGGGATTGCAAAATGATGTGATCACCCCCAGAGTTTCCCCGTTTGTTGCTAAGCAGCATTCTCTAGTCACAAGTTTTGACTTACAAAAATGAACAGCAGCCCCCGCACATTTCGCTATTTTTACATTTTAAACAGTTCTTCTGCCAAGCTTCCATTACAACTCTGTCTCAAAATGCTCTAGAACAAAATAAGATGAGCACTGAGATACCTGCATCCCTTGGGAAAAGATCTGTTACTACCTAGGACAAGTAGCCCATAGACCCTCCATTCTCCAATAAGGAATTAGGAGAGCCTCCATCTCCCATGTACCAAAATAAGTGCTTTTTGCCTCTCAGGCATGAGCTTTACATGAGGAATTCAGCTTGCATCATGGAAAAGGCAAGAGTATCATACATTTGGTTTCATATACTTATCATCACTTTCAATCTGCATTAGCAAAATCCCAGATTTCTTTCCATGGTAGTGGTGAATTATTTGGATTCATTCTTTCAATCTGTACTAAGGATGCTGTTCCAGTGATCAGGCACCCATCCAATGTTCTGGGAATTCTGACAAAAATTACCATTTCTCTGTGTGAGAAATTATCTCTCTCATTTAATTAGAAGTAAAAGGCTGTCTGCCGGTGTTTCAAACTGACACCAAACATCTCCACTGCAAACACTCTCTCCTCAAATGCTTTGATGCACTAACAGAAATTTCAGTGATCTACATTCCTGAAAACCAATAGAACCAATTGACAAAGAGTTTGGGATCTTTCACAAACCGTGGGCTACTAAAAACCCACACTCAGATCCAATGTGTCTGCAGTTTAAACACACTACACTGGTAACTGGGTTAAACGAAGTGAGTAATCATTTTAAAGTGTAAATTTACTATCAGCTCCATCTTCTTTGAGATTCATGAAATGAGTGAATCATAAAACAGAGTAACATTGGTGGTCCTGTGGAATACATGGCCTGCAGCAGAAGATGCCTTCCAAGGTTCGCTAAACTGGCAACCAGGTGATGAATTATAGCCTTTTCTTGCTAGAATCTCTACTGGACACCAGTAAATAAGTCTATAGGTACCATCATTACCATCATGAGGGCTGCTGTTTTTGGGTTTTTTTTTTCCCACTGGCAAAAGTCTTACAGGAGATTGTGGAGTCCTCTGCCAAATGATAGAATATATCTTCAGGTCTCCAGAAAAATGCTTCTCAAGGGGTTATCCTGAAAGCTTCCCAAGTTTCCTTGGCTAAACAGCCTTTAGAGGTACATAGCTAACAGCTGCTGCTCATACAGCCACTGGCCCAAATCCCCACACATTGGTCTACATCTTTTCATGACCTTCCAGATGCCTCAGCATTCACAAGAACAACAGTTCTATCTGGCCCCATCACCTAGCTTTACCCCCAAAACCTTAAGCAGCTGCATTGTTCTTCCATTGCTTAGAACACCAGTGTTTTGGCAACAAGTATTGCCTATTAAAGATTTGTATTTCATATAAATTATGGATCAGCAAAACAGCTTTAACAACCTGGGCATTTGTGTTCACGTAGTGCCTGGTAATAGCTGTGGACCTACAACTTATATTTACATGAGGATATGTCCCATATCTTGCAGCAGCAAAAGTCAGTTGTGCCTCTCTCCCTCTTTTTGGTATACCTCAAGAATAGAGAAGCAGAAACTGTTTTTTTAATATTTATTCACCTCTTTTTTTCCCCTAAACAGTTGCTGACTAAAAGGACAGGAAGCAGGCAACAAAACCTACAGCCTATGGGTAGGCAGACTCCTGTTGCCAACTCAGTCTCATCCCCGCAAGCCTCCAGTTTCTGCAAAATGGCAGGATTATGGCTGAGACATAAAAGAACAGCAGTGTCTGGCATGCTTCCTGATCCTTGAGGGAATGAGGCAGATGAGGAGGAAAGAGGCATGAGGAGGGAGCAGAGAGGGAATACACACATGTTCAAAGGTGGGGCTGCATCTTAAAAAGAAGAAAACCAGGCAGAAAAGTCTAATGCAGGCAAAATGGGCTGATACTGAGAGCACAAATACCTCATAGGAAGAAGGGAAGCCATTAGGAAGATTAGAAGAAATAAAAGAATGGAAAGATTTGGATAAACTATATATCCAGCCTATGTGTACAGCTGGCAGATTGTAACGAAGCGTTTTTGTTGAGCCATGCTTGACTTCTGGTTTCTGGTTTTTAGGAGAGAACATACAGCAAACCAAAAACCCCATTCAAAACTGTAAGAAATAACTGTGCATGGTAGTATTTCAAACACTACAGATACACCATCCATTTGAGTGCTAGAGAAAAAGCAAGTTACAGAAAAAGTGTAGGCAGGTTGGTGACATTCAGTGAAAATGACTGCTCCCTAAACAAAACACTGTTACAAAAACCTGTGCACAACTGGCACCATTGACAGCAGATCAAGTGCAGACCTCAGTCTTTCTTATAGTTTAAGAAAATGTTCAAGAACAGTGTGTTAGTTGTATTTATTTCTGCTCTTAACTTTGCATTATTTTCAGCTTTTCTGAAACAAAGATATTTAATGAAGGGTTGCCTTTAATTTTTGCTGGTTTGTTCACTCTAATCTGGAGAAAGTAAAATAGAGATTCTAAGCTTCTAATCTTAACATTGTCAGCATTCATACAGCACACAGAAATGAAAAATTAGAATTTAAATGCTGTTTAAAAATATCTACTTCTTGTGACAGACTATTCAATCTTCAGTGCAAGACTGAATTTACAATTAAATAACTGCTGTTAGTGCTACAACCTAATGAAGTAACAGTCAATGTTCATGCATTATAATTATTTTCCCAGATGTAACCCTAAGTGTAATACTGTTTTCTTTTATGAGAACCCAGTGATGACCTCCAGTGAGTTCCATTCAATAAGGCCAGCATGCCTCCAGCTGGCAATGGAGATTAATACTCTGAAGGAGCACTGCACCCAGACATCAAGTCCCCTCTGTATAATCACCGGGCCACCAAAATCCATGTAGATTTCTCCAGAGAACACAGAAAACAATTTGGCAGAGATAAGGTCAGAGTACAGTTTCTGTAACATGGCTGTTTTGTATTAGTAATGGCTTATACACTTATTTAACCTACCAATTTAACCAGAGGTTTTTTGTATTTTTTTGTGTTGTTCTTAGCTATTATGCTGTTAAACGCTGTCATTTCTCTTTTGATTTCCTTATCATATAGAAGTAGGAACTGGCACTGTGGTTAACACTTAATGTCCATCTATAGCACCTTCCCTCTAAGACTAGCCACAAAAGGGCCACTTCACATGAACATTTCCATCCTTTCCTTCTTACTGAATTTAAGGAGTTGTTGGTCTGTGATAGAATCACCCACCCCATTTTGGAACAGCCTTGTAACAGGAAAGCTACAATTAACACTGTATCAACAAGACACTCCCCTCAGTTATTTGTAATAACTCAGACCTTTGAAGAAAGGCATAATTTTAACATTGCATAGCATGTTTTGTTATCTTAATTTTGACCTCAGCCTTTAAGGAAAGTATTGGAATATAGTAATTATTATTTCTATGACATTAACAGAAGCCAAAGTTCTCATCCTAGTTTCAAAGTATCTTGCTTAACTGTAAACAAACTGCACTACTGGTCTGTGATTCTGCAAGTTACATGGTGAAATGGTGATATTTACTCCATTAATTCTCCAAGACATAATATATCCCCCATCAAATACACAGCTGACATTTGGCTTCTGGAGCAAAGGCAAATAATTGCATTTATTTTTCTGCACATAATCCAAATCTTTGAAGATATACTCTGCCTAAAATGATGACAAAGCACAGATAGTAGCTGAAAAAGCAAAGATGTTCCCTACTTAAGGACCTACTCAAAGAAATAGGGAATTATCTCTTTGGAAAGTGAAAATAATGTAACCATGTCTCTTTCTAGAAAGTTTCCTCTATATCCTCCATTTCCAGCTACCTTGGACATAATCAAAATTGCCTAACAACAAGTAATCTCTGCAGCTATATCCTGTATTTCAACTACTCTTGAAGGAGTATTAATTACTCCTTTGTAGACTGTGGATACTCCACCACAGATATGTAGGAAAAAATGGTACTACTTTTTCACAAAAACACTGGGCTGGTGTACGTACTAGCCCAAGTAGAACAAGTACAAGGAAAAGCTTTTCTCAGCATTTGAATTCTAACCTTTGAGTGATTAAATCTCTTAGAGGTTAACTATTCAATAAGCATTCATGCTGATCAAAACCAACCAAGTACTAACTGCAACCTGGATGGAAAATTAAAACCAAAACAATGGTTAACTAGTGCTTCTGGATAAAGGCAGATTTACATAAATTCTTTGAAATATTTAATTTTTAATCTCACGTGCAGAAACGGACTTCATAGATATGGATGTATTATTTTCAGTGCTTTGATGACAGTATATTTCCAGTTTGTCCTAAAGCAGCATTTTAACAACTTCAAATATTCTTATGCCTCTAATAACACCCCCCCCATAATTCTTACATTCAATATAATTAATTCATATGGCATTCCTGTTTGTAGAGAGGTGTAACTGTATACTACACTTCATCTGAGTGGGTGCTAATTGTTGTTGGCAAGGTTACCTATGAATAAAAGCTTGTCTCTGAAATAGTCTGGAATAATTTTGGCTTTGTTTAAATGAAGTATTTTGGTTATTTGTGTTAGAAGATACAGGCATCAAGTGCTTTCTTGAGAAAGATGTTAGAAATTAATGCCAAAATGCCTGAAGATAGGGATAATTTTAAAAAAACTACTTAAAAACAAATACTAGCATTTTGTAAAATTTTTCACTAGCACCTGAAAAATAGCACCAAATGTGCTTTTATGAGTGGTGTGTATGAATTTTCTCCCTAGAAAGCTAGTGTGATTCTTATATAGTTACCAAGTATTTATATATCAGAAAAACAGATGAGAAGATCATCAGAATGCAGACACTGTAAGACAATTTATTTCTATAACCAACATTAGTTATCATTGCTAATTAGTCAGTTACATGCACTGGTTATTGCACAAACAGCAGTGAAATTCCAGGTTCATCTGGAACTATATACATGGGCAGAAGAGACAGCAATACATTCTTTATATTTCTGCACAACTATATATCAGCCATGTGTATTGGTTGATCTAGAAGACATAATAAACCCTTTATCTTCTAATACATTTGAGAAAAGAACGGCTGAAAAGCTTTTGAAAAATAATTCAAATGTCTTTGAGGTGTCATGTGAGATTTTTACAGATATATCCCAGACAAGTACACTATTCTACTATTGCTTTTGTATTTGATATGACTTTGCTTTGAAAGCAACGGAGGGACAGTTACATTCATCTTTTCAAACAGCAGCATTATGACAGCAATTAAAATTAAAATTATTGTAACTCTGTTTCTTGTCCTTGCTTATACTGTAAAGAAGGGAATATAATTTGTTGTTATCCTTGGAGGAAAATGCCAAGTGTTCAAGCTGAACTTTTCTGTAAGAAAAAGGAAGTGTTGTACATGTTCACACCCAAGATAGGAAAGGTGGTGTTCAAAAGACAAGAGCTATTGTGTGGAGCTGGACAACTTCCATGGAGTGATTTTATGGGAGAAACTGCTTCCAAGTAGTTATTTGCTCCTTTAAATGTGTCCTCATTTTCACTGGCTAGTATCATTGTGTTGTTTTTAAAAGCACAAACACCTTCAAGAAATTATTATCAACTGTGTTTAATGTCAAAATATGAACACACCTTTGCCTCTGATACTCAAGATATTCCATAGTACAAACCACATCTATACCCTTCAAATCAATTAATTGGCAATGCCTTAACACCTGTGGGAGTTGAAAGAGCTAGAATAATCCAGACTGCATCATGACATTAAAGAGATTTTACACCTCTTGCACAATATGCATGTACATGCTTGTTTCCCCATATTCTGTACACTCTGTAAAGAGGTAAGCTGCATTTCTGCAATAATTATGTAATTTCAATTCTTATATACAAGACAGAAACACAATTTATATATTACCAGCACCCAAAAGAACAGTTAATCTTTTTAAGGTTCTGTTTTAAAAATGTGTTTAAATGTGTAGGCTAACTTAAAAGAAGAGAATGAACTTTGTCAACATAATCTCTCTGTTGCAAAGGGGTGCCTTTTGTTTCCAGGAAAACAGAAACTAAGAATTCTTAGTGAATGTAAACCATTCCAAGAAGATTAATACAGCAAATAGTCCTGTTATTCAGTGTATCTGAAGGAGAAAAAATGGCATAACATAATCTCTTTGGTGTAATTATCTGACATCTTCAGCACCCAAAATTCTTTTCTAGTATTTAAATTATAAATCTGTTTTCCTCCCATTTTCTTTCAGTTTTCTGTGCAGTATTAGATTTTTAGGCAAGGACTTTTGTTGTTATTAGTTTTTCTAGATCAAGTTGTTACTCCTTAAACAACTGGCAACTGCACCGGTGGGTCAAGGGTTGGACTTGATGATCTCTGAGGTCCCTTCCAACCCAGCCAATTCTATGGTTCTATGATTCTATGATTAAAAAACTAGATGGCATTACAGGAAAGGGCAGCACCAAATGTTGCCATTTTGAAGGATACAAGTTCTATGCATGGCCTTTGGGATGACTTAATTAAGCCTCCTCGATGTTGCCCTCTGAGACTGAAAGAAACACAGAGATGTCACTAGGTTGGTTGAATCCCTGGTATATATTAAAATACAAATGTTGCTGAATAAAAATAACTATGTAAATGTTTTAATTAATCCCGAGAAATTTCTGACCATGTAAAAAGCATTTCTCTATGCTATTCCCATAGTCTTTACATTGCACAGCTCTTTTCAGCTGTATCAGTCTCACCCACTTCTCTGTTACATACATTACATCCCCCTTACTTTTTATGTTGTTTTTGTTAACAGCAGTAGCTGTTTGGTCTTGCGTTATATTCTGGCCTGAATTTAGAGCATCATTTCTCTAAGACTGAGAAAATGATGTTTGGACACTAAATAGACATGCATTGAATGTGTATGCTTATAATTTCTCTGCCTTAGCTTCAAAAGTTTTAGGACCTTCTCCAACTAACATAATGGCAAAGCTGAACAAAGATCTTAATCTCAGTGCTAGTAAAGCTTTTCCCCATTTTCTCAGAAATTTGAATTTTCAGATATAAATTGGTTATATTAAATCTCACCTTAAGTGTTTTCTATTCCTAATTTGATTAATTAATGAAACACATTGAGTACTTATTTGTAGTTGTTTGCATTTCTGGTTTTAAAACCAGACTCCCATCTGAACTGTTTCACTCAAAGGCTGATGGAAGTAAACCTGGAGCAAATTACAGGTTTAATGAGATCTTCACATAGTTCATTGCTAAGTTTCTGGGTCATTGATGGGTTTAGTTGGTTCCTGAAATTGGAAAAAATCTGATTAGCTAACTGTAATCTAGAGGAATGTAAGAGATATGTACTCTGTTTTAAAAAGCAAAATAAATAATAACCCTTCCAAACCACTAAACAATTGAACAAGTAATTCTTCAAATGTCAAAGTATTCGTCCACAATCATATCAGAATGTTGTTTAACATCCTAAAGCTATATTTAAAACAAACAAACAAACAAAAACCACCTGAGTTTTTAAAATGTAGGTATGCGGTACCAGTGCTGAACAAACACACTGGAAAACTCTGGAGCAGAGACTCTTTTGCTTTGTTACCATGTAGCATAAGCAGGACGTAGTCTCCTAGCAAGCTCCTGGACACCAGGCAACTTGCAAATAATAAAACGGCTGCATAAGGACATTGCACCAACTGGCAGCTCAGGTTTTAATCAGTGTGCTAAAAAATTAGTTGCGTAATTATAGGCCTGATGCATTGTACTTACGGAATAGTACTAGTTTCGCGTTAGTAAAATTCCATTTGTTAGTAAGATATGCACTGCTGGGAGCACAATGTTGCACAATATTTGGAACAAAATAATTTTTATGTCTGCATGCTCACGTCCTTTTTGCAGAATGGGTTTTTTGCTATTGCACTTTCTCAAAATCACTTCTAAGAAATGACATCTTTTCCTCCCGACTGGTTCGATGTTCGATCAAGTTCAGTCACCTCCGAAATTTATTGCTAAGCCTGCAGCTAAAATACGTGAGATATGAGTCCCATCTTGTTTTCATGTGTTTGCACAGCCGAAGTTTGAAGACGCACCATGAGTTTTTGCTTCGAATTTCTAATTCGTGCGATTGCAGCACCTGGATGGAAGCTCTGGGGGACGGGCCCTGGCTACTCCCCCAGCCTCGCCTCAGCGCTGCGGAGATCCCGCCCAGCCCCAGGCCCCCCGGCTGGGTCCTGCTGCCCCCAAGACAAACAGTGGGGCTCGGAGTTAGCCTGGCTGGGAGTTAGCGTGGCTCGGCCCTCCCGCCGCCAGCCAGGTGAGTCCAGAGCGAGGAATTACCTGAAAACAGGCGGCGGTCGGAGCCCTCCAGGGGCGCCGCCTCAGCTCAGGGGGACAGGGCGAGGGGCACTGTAAAGGAGGGGAGCGGGGGTGGTTTACCTCAGGCCCGGGGGAAGGAATCCCTGGGGACACTTTCTGAGCAGCCAGACGGGCAGCAGAGCGCTGAACCGCCCGACTCCCCCAGCTACGAGGGGAGGCTGAGGGGCTCGAGTGCCCGGATGCAGCGGCCCCGCCTCCTTCTCGCCCCCCCCCTCCCACACGTGTGAGCGGCTGCACAGCGCCAGAGCGCGCGGCCTGCCCGCCCCCGGGCNNCGCCCGGCCCCGAGGTGGGCTGTGGCACGGCCCCGCCCTGGGGGGCCGCCCGCTCCGGCCAGGGCCGCGCTCAGGAGGCTGAGAAGTGCGGGGTGCAGCCCGCCGGCCTGGTCCCGCGTCGGGAGGGGCGGCAGTTCGCCACGCTGGTGCGGGCTCGCCGCCTCCCCCCTCCCCGCAGGGCCGGCTTCTGCGGACGGGGTGGTGGCTGCGGCGTCCCCTCAGCTCTGCAGCCTCCGGGGGGGCTCCTCCGCCCCGTAGGTTCGTGCAGGTGGAGTCAGCGGGGCTGCTGCTGCCGCCACCTCGCATCGTGTTCTGGGACTCGTGTCCTCTGGAGCTCTGCCCAGCTCGACTGGCGCTGATAGATTTTTCTCTTTTTCCTTAGTGGTCACGGATTTTTTTATTATTATTATTCAGTTAGTTAGTTAGGCACACAAGCTCCCGGGTGAGGTGCGGGGCCTGTGGGTAGGAAGGCAAAACTATAGGGCCTGGCCTGCACACTGCGTGTGTTGAAGTGAAAGCATTTCCTTGTTCAACGGAGTTGAAACCTCCGGCCTCGATCTCCTAAATCGTCCAACTGCAGCGTAGGTTCATTTACCTGCTAAAAGAGCGGCAGCCCCTACAGCAGGGGTTGTTAAAAGGTTTGGTTTGTTATTTGTGAAATACAAAGATTTTAATGGCACTTGATTAATCAGCTCTGTACGTGGAGTAACGTGGATCTGCAGCACTTGCATGTCCTGATCTGTACCTCGGGTGCACAGAACTCGGTGTGCACTTGAGAGGGTGACATTGTTGGGAATGGTGGGAGCATGCTGAAGAGCTGTGCTGCAGTGCCCTTCCCCTTTGTCTTTACTCCATTTATACGGGTTTTCTATTGGTTTTTAAATATGCAATGCAGAAAACTTACGACTTCTCAGCGCAGTCCAGAAAGATCATACTAGAACTTCATGGCTGCAGCAGCCGATGTAGCTGAAGTAAACCACAGGATTGAAAGTAAATTGAAAATGTGTTTAATCTTGATGTAAACATCAGAAGCGTATATTTTGGTGCATATACAAAAACCGTGAAATTTTATAATCTTGCTGCCAATATGTCAAAAATTCAGACTAACATCTGTCAGCTTTAAAAAAACCAAAAAACAACCCAGCTTACACTGTGCTGTGAGTACGGCATGTTCTAAAGTTCATGTTTATGGGAAGGTGATTACACTTATTCTTCACACTACATCTTTCCCTTTGTGATGGAAAAATGCCCAGGTTTTGAGTTAATTGATGTTTTAAAGCTGTCAGCAAAGCCACAGCTGGCATTTTATAAGATTATTTTCTTAATGTTGGACACTTAATCCAGTTCCTTCCTGATGTATTCATTCCTTTGCAATTAGGACAAATTATGACTTCATGGTATAACTTTGCATTTAAAATGTAACAGTGCAATCTGGTAATCACAGCAGTTATTAAGAAAATAAAAACATATGCAAGGTGAAAATCCTTGATAAGTTATTGGAAGTGCAGAACCACTTTCACATTTTAGCTGTTTTTGGAGAAAGCGGAAAAAATTACTGATACAGTGAACTTTTAGGAGCAGTCATACAGTAACATGAAATCCACTTTAATATTTACCATTTTGTTATTAAAAGAAAGCTTTAAAGGCAGAGGTTAATACAGATAGTCAACTTTAGTGATTGTGTGAAAATTTCAATAAATTTGAGCCCTTGCTTGTTAGCCTAGAAATTAAATTAGACAATAGATGAAATTATGAATTTATTTGAAAATGGATAGAGAATATACTTAAGTGTGGGTTTGGTTTGCTTGTTGTTTGGTTGGTTTTTTGCTTGTTTTTGTCGTGTTTGGGTTTTTTTAAACAGTGTTTAGATTACTGATTATAAATAATTATTGGACGGAAGAGGGAATACTTTCTGTTGTAGGCCATTTCTTCCTCTTCCTCTTGTGTGTTTCATTTATGTTTTTTTATGATTAATTTTTAACCCCTTTCACTGATATGTATAAAAAAAATAACATCTGGTTCAGCCTGTGAGCATGCAAACATTTAAAAGAAGAAACCCCTTATCTCTTAGGATTCATCCCTCAGAACAAAAGCAACATTGTGTGGCTGAGCAATGTATGGGACCTTTTAGGTGATGGGTCTAGCCTATGGGTTAAAAAACAAAACTAGAAAACCTCATTACTGTTGTATGAAAAAGCATTTAATAAATGCCAGGCTTAAAGATAACTGCATAAAAAACCAAAACAAAACAAAACCAAAAGCAAAAAGCCAAATGAAAACCAAAAAACTTTTCTAAATATAGTATGCAGTATGTTGTCATAATCCTGTGTGTCTGTAAATGCATAAATGTACACACATACTCTAAAGTATACTAGTAAAGAAAATGATGACAGAACAAATATGTTTGAATTGTTGTCATAACAAAAAGCCAAAATGTGATTGTTAACAGTTTCCTTTTCTGTTTCTTTAAAAAGGTTCCTTCATATTAGAATGTATAGAAAAGCAATAGATTTATCAAAAGAAGTTGTTCATAGATACAGTTGGCACTTAAACTGCCAAGTGTTAAGACATTCCAGCTCTAAGAGAGTTACCAGAACTTTAAAGAGTTAGGACTGGTTGTATATATTGAGTTAGACTGGGGGATGCACTGTTATTTTTGCCAGAGGCAAATGAAAAGACAAATTCTTATTGTGTTAGATACTGAGTAGTAATATGAAAGGTACTAAAATGAGTTTAGAGCATATTGAAATTAGTTAACTTTAAGGATTTTTAACCTATTAAGATATGTTAATATCACAAAACTGAAAAAACTCTAAAAGAGCAACTCGTACTCTTAAGGTTTTTAGTTTCTTATGTGGAATAGAAAAACAAAGAATCCTTGTGACATTTTCGTGATTTTTATTTTTCCTGTCTTTACTTTCTAATTGACCAGAAATGTGCTGAAGCAGACATCATAGAGGAGGCTAGAAATAGAAGGTAAGTGCTGTTATCTTAATACAATTAAAATTTTCTAAATACATTTTTTTTTTTATAAAGCTGCTGATTTTCAGTGAGCGGTGTTTTACTTCAGATTGTGCTGACTTTATATTCCTGTTAAACTGGAAGGTTTTCCAAGAGATCCCTTCTTATACCAATAGGAATTGGAGCATATGTAGTACCTATGCTATGTAACCTAAGAGCAAGTTCCTGTGATGTTTTTGCTTTGGCATTTGATATTTTTTCAATCATCTCATTGAATTTTGACAAATATTCTTTTGCTGATTAAATAATATTTTCTCTTTTTAAAGGACTGTCATGCTTGCAGGCCTTCACAGAATGTCAGACTTTTTCTAAATTTTAATAGTTTTGGTACTGGTAGGTAAAACTTTGGCCTATATAGCATTTTGTTTATTTTTAATTATTCTGTGGTGACTCAGACTGGTACCAGCATAGCACCAGAGCCCCTAACGGCACAGCACTCCAAAGTACAGTGAGACATAATGTGTTTTTTGGTTAAATAAATCCAGTTATAGATGAGGAAACTTCTTTCTCAAAGGGAGTAAGTAAGAATGATTGATGGCTGCTGGCAGAATTCTATTCGAGTAGGTATAAGGGAGTCAGGCAGCTTAGTAAAATAAAGACCTTAGGTTATGTCAACTGAAATGTTCTCAGTTTTGGAACTGTGTGCCTCTGATGTTCAGGTAGTACTGAAATGGTGAAAATTCTTATACTGCTTTCATCCTCCCCATCTTTAGTATGTGGGAAAAGGGCTTTGTTGGTGGGAGTGGGAGGGGTTGTTTTATTTTCAGAATAAATAAGATAAAGCATCAAGCTTGAATCCTCCTTGGTAATTTCTACTGAGGCTCCTCTAAGGTGAAACTGAGCAATTGGCTCCACCTCCACAGAAAGCTTTGAAGGCTAAGAACAGCTCCAGAGAATGGAAGAACAGCAAGACATACAAAACTTTCTGGATATACACAGAAGGTGGTATGTATCTGGAGCACTGGTGTATTTCAACAAACCCCAGAACCATAGTGTCACGTAAAAAATTAAGTAACTGGACACACTTAAAGACAGGACCTTCCTTTAACCAGAAGGCAAGGTGTGTTTTAGGGTTGCATTCAGGCAAGAAGAGCAGGTTTGATTAGGCCTGGCAAACCAGTTCCCATGTGTCCTGGTTTAGCAAATCTGCAACCTGTGTTTCTTACTGTGAATTATATCTGCTACTTTTTTAGCAGCATGCTTAAAAAAAAAAAAAGAGATCAACAACTGAAATAAAGCTTTGCACTTGGCAACTCTGAATGTTTTATGTTTGCCTCTTTAAATGAAATTATTCTGTGCTGCATTTAGCATAGCGAACCAGTATTCTTGGCATTATTTCTTAAGCATTTTTATCACCTGAAGTTCAAGAGACCAAATTTCATACTATTTATGGAATAGAACTTTTTCAAACTTATGTGGTAAAGATTGACAGCTGCTGTAAAACTGCTCTTCAATGTTGGTGAGGCTGTGTTGAAGCCACAGCCACAAAAATCCTCCATATCCTGATACTCCAGAACAAATGCATATTACAGAATTTATTAAATAGTGTTTAGATTACTGTTATTAAATCCAGATGTTGATGTACAGTGTTGCACTTGAGCAATGAACTGAGTCTCTGTGATCGTTGACTCAGTAGACAGTATTTTATAAGATTTCATATTTGGGTACGTGGCTAAAGCCATTAACTAAATGTTTGAAAACTGGCTTAAACCTGGGCATGAAGCCAAAACAACAAAGTGAGAGAAGTCATAGTTTAGTTAATTTTTGATCTTCACACCAATTAGTGAAACACAAATGAACAAAATGCTAAAAATCAAGATAAAGATACCTGCTTTTCTACCCTTCTCAAACTCTGAATTTGCAAGATAATTACCCTCATTTATATGCCTGAAAAGGATAGGCAATTGTATTTTCATTTCTATGTCTTCTGATGTTACAAGTCTGCTGATAAGGAACATTTGCTCAAAACTAAAAAAAATTCTAGATACATTAAAATTAATTTGCCAGTTACTCTTTTTTATAAATGTAAAAGAGGTAGTTGATAAACATTCAGCAGAGAAACTTGTTAAAATAGAATTAAAACTGTTAGTGTATTCCAGTAAAGTCCAGTTCATACCCAAAAATGGTTCTTTGTCTCATGACGTTGCAAGATTCTCAATATTTCCTTTACTGGGACATAAAAGTCCATCTAATGGCATTCTGTCTAATTACATTGCTGGCACAGTCTTGTTCCCCTTTTTAAAAAATTAAAACGTATTTGGTAAATTTGTGATTCAGCAAAACCTGAAGCATGCTTTTATAAGAGAAATGGGTTGCAGTAAACTGAACACATGGTCTAAGCTTTTCAGGATTTAGAACCACATGTTAATAAAGCTTGAGGAAAGTAACAGTTGTGATTTAACAACAGTAAATAAATCTGTGTATGAATGTCATTGTGGTGGATGTATCCCTTGCATCAGTGTTACTGATGCAGCCAATATCCAGTATAAGTAATCTCTGATAGATTGATGGGTATTCAGTGTAAACTGCATTTATGGTCTAAGTAAGTGGTTATGTATAAATGTTACTGAGGGACACCTGATGTCACCATTAATCTCATGTTTTGTTTTAAACTGATGCATAAGTTGTATGTGTTTTCAGTATTTCTCTGTGTTGTGAACAGGCCATCTTTTTCAGCATGTTTCATTCTTGTATGTAAGTAACTTGTGAAAGCAAAGGAGTGTGCCTGTGCTTTGAGAATCTTTGGTGGTAACCAGGTAGACAAGGGCCTCAAGAGTCTGTGCATTTTGAAAATGGATCTTGCTAAGTGTGCTGAGATACTATTGAAATTATTGGAATCTTTATGTTCATTATGGTTGGCCTGAGTTGTACCATTTTTGTATTATTTTAGGAGTTTTTGAATGGACTAATAAATCTCTCAACTATTTTGTAGCTTTTGGTTTTTTTATTATATTGTGTAACTCAGTAGGTTATTGTTTCAGGTTTTCTCTTCAAAAATATAATCTTAAAAATATCTTTAAAAATATTATCCTAAAAAAGTTGTACTGCTTGTACAGATATACTCTCTAGAAATACACTTAGTATATTTACAAGGCTTTTGTTAAGTACTTGTAAAGCGTGAATTAGGAAGTAATTTTAAAAATATTTTTGAGGCAGTTTTTGGCACCATTTAGTAGTGGTGTCACATTTTCTATTCAAATCACTAATTTTTTTTGGTGGCAAAATGCTTCTTCACACATTTTCCTCTCCTAGTTATACTTATGCTTGCTTTGCATCCAAGAGAAGGAAATAAATTTTTGTACACTCCTAGTAAGACAATCCTCAAAATAGATAAATTCAGACTCTCATTTAGTGTCGATGCACAGCAGCATTTGCTATGAAACTGAGTGCAAAGCTGACAATAAATCTCTGTGTTTGCATTCGCGTTCTCACTTTTAAGTTTTTCAATATTACAAAGTGGGGTTGTTGTAGTAAAATGGCAGAATTTAATTCTTGTACTCAAAAGTAGTAGATGAACTTATACCACTCAATGTATTTTTGCAAGCCCTGAAGTAAGTTTTTTCTGGATAAAAATCCAAAACTTAAATACAATCTGTAACTAGTGAAAGTTTTAATACTTGGTATCACTCAATACTGAGGAATTGCTCCGAAAGCAAAGTTGATCAATTAATAGGTTGGTTGTGTTCAGCTTGCTGTTATTTCTTTTAAATAGATTAGGTAAATATTAAGAATGATCACAGCGTCATCACGTAACTGTGTGCAAAGTTACAGGAATGACTGGAAACATTACCATTTTCTAGTTAATGTATTACACACTATAGTTACATTTTGAGTTTCTGTACAGCAGAAGGGTTTAAGTTTATGAGGGTAGTGCTTACTTACCATGTTCCTAGTACATACATAATTAAAGAGAATGTATTATACAGTCTTTATTAGGTCTGCATTTGGATGGATTATTTACAGTAATGCTTCTTTACACTAATTTCAAATAATACAGCAGCACAGGAATACTTCCACTTGATAAAGGGCTTACTGAGCAAAGGTTGTCACTTTCTGCAAAATGTAAGCCATCTTTATGGTTATAGGAATTATCTTCTGAAGTGAATCAAATTTTAAATAATTCTCTCTACATCTCTAGACAGTTTGTTAAAACTTTCTTTGCTTCTATGAATAACACAGTGTAATTGGCGATTTCTTCTGGAATCAGATCAGCATGGTGAGGCAAACTGTTCTGGCTGAGATAGATGTAGTTAATGACTTGCTCCTTCCTCTGCCAGATGTTCCACCCTTCCTCAGTTCTACCAGTTTAACCATTTGATTGCACTTCTTACCAGCTCTTTCACCAGCAAAATGTCTGATATCAAAGCCATGTTGCACAGAGCTGGCAAAACCTGGGAAAGGTGGAATCTCTGGGTAAAGATGGTCACAATCTATTTCAGACAGTAGTTCATCTTTCTCTGCCCTGAGTGAGTTCTGAGCAAGCAGCAAAGGTGGGCAATAAGTAGAGGAATTAGAAATCTGAAATGGAAGATGAGCAGAACACTAGAAGGTACTTGCATACCATTCTTTCTTTCTCTGCAGACTAAACCAGATTGCTAGTTAGCTGGAGGCTCTTGAAGTTGTGTTCTAAATCTACTATTTCTCAATAATTTGAAACAGTAATGAAGCCTGAAGTTAGTCCAGAAGATAGAGTTCCATAGCATCTCTTTGATCTGCCTGGATTCTTGACAGCTCTTTTCAAAGCCTAAGCCACATTTTATGCTGTCTGGCTGAGTAACATGGTCAAGAGAAGAAAAGATATATTACATTAAGGAAGGATGATATACTGAGCGCTTTTGCCAGGTAAAGTGGAAGCTGAGAGGAGAAGTGATTTAGTGATTATGTGGAGAATAGAAAGATCCTATATGATTCAGGAAGAACCAAGAAGGAAAGAAGGTGTTGAAATGACCTGGGGAAACACTGAACTATGATCTGATGCCAAAAACCAAATAGTTAAAATAAGGTGATAGAAACCCAGGATATAGTAATTTTATACGATCAGATAGTATCTTGTTTTCATCAGATTATCTGTAGTTTTCCAACAGGGTTTCCAGTATAATTTTGAAGTATTTTTTTCAAAAGTATTTTTAATTATGTTTAAGGAATGTATCTTCAAGGAAGAAGTGATGTTGCTCAGATTTTTCTGCCTTTTTTTAACTGATTTATTAATAATCAAATACATTGTGTGTTTTAGTGTTAGTCAATGGATCTAACCAAAGTATTTTGAAACGTACTTACCCTAGCAAATTACATTTGATGACTGTTAAAGGATGGAAATCTTTTGTGTAGCAGAAGGAATACTAAAGCAACTCTATTTTCTCTTTCTGCTGAAAACAAAAAATGTCTACTATACAATTGATATTAATTTCTCTCTAACCTAATAGTTTTATATCTTGAAGTATTTTTAGCCTCTTGACTTTGTAAATTGAATGTGTTTCTAGTTTTGATGTGTTAATTAAAATAAATGTTCAGTTAGAGTTTTTTCTTAGCATTACGGATAATGGGAAAATATATTAAAGATATATTTCAGCCTGTGTTATAAGGATTTTTCGGGCTTACTGAAGCTCATGAAGCTTACTTCACATTTGAAGTACGTTTTCATCTGAAGAACCATTCAACCACATAATGAACATGAAGATGATACCTGTTGTCTTCTGGTGGAGCCTCTTATTCCACCCTAGCAGAAATTTTTGCCTGCTCAGGTTTGTTCTCCTAAACCACTTCAGTTCAGGTTAGCCATGTGAGCAAGCCTCACTCTTGTTCAAACTCAAGAAGTGGATTGAGCTCTCAGTGGATAATGAGCACCCATGCCAAGAGCTGACCCAGCAGTGTGGACAGGATAATCTTAACCAGAAATTCGGTGATAAAAATCTTCTGAGACTGATAATCTTGTCAGCCAGCACCAGTGGACTTGCTGGTTCTAACAGAAATACCCTGTGTTTAATCAGTATGCCATCAAGATTTAATTATTCACTAACTATAGTTTAACTTTTAAAAACATTTTAAATTGAACTCCAGGGGTGACAAGCGTTCTATATTGAATTAAGGCATAACCTTCAGTGAGAGCTGGGCGTCTTGTCATAAGAAGGCAGTGTTGCACAGGAGCTTCCTGTATTAGGATAGCAGACCTTGTCAATGGTGTCTCTTTTATATGCAGAAATATTCTGTTCTTAAAATTTGGGGCTGGAGAGGGGTCTGTTACAGACAGGGTTTTTTATATACATCATGTAATTGTTAAAATTATTATTTGTGTTATTACTTTCATTATAAATTTCACAATGTTATTTTCCTTAAAGTTGGCCCTTGGAAAGAATTAGTGTCAACTGAGTGAAGGAGGTACTTGGTTGCAGTCAGGCTTCCTCATTTGTAAGTCTACACATGTGAAATTTGTATCTTTGAATACAAGAGATCTGTTTTTCTATGTTTATTAACTTTGCATTGAGTGGTTCTTGACACTAAGTATTTCCAAAGGCCATTATATTTCTCTCTTGGTCTGCTTATTCTTGGTTACTGCCATTTCTGCATAAACAGAGGACTTTTTTCTCTCCTTTATAATTGAGGGAGATGAGAATAATGATTGTTTTGTAAGTGGAAGGTTTAATGGATTTTGTTTCCACTTACAGTTGTATTAAGAGAAATTCCCAAGAAATACAGAATTTAGATGTGTTACAGCTGTTGACTGTAGCAGTTTGTCCAGAAATCTACTGTAAACAATTTTATGGTTGCCATCTATCTCTTTTATTTATTTATTTTTGTAGGGAATGAAATACTGGAACACAATAGTTCAACAGATAAGGCTCCTTTGAAAGTGGCCTTAAGCAACATAAACTCTTCTGACCCGAAAATTCTGCCCTAGTAGTCTTTAGTTAACTTCACTATGGAAAATGGAATTCAAGTTCATTTTAGCTTTGGAGACCGTGAGAAATTGGTTCTAAAAGCACTGAGGGCATGGACTGTGGATTATAGCATTAAGCTGTTTAGAACATTAAGAGTTTTCAGGCACCATACTAATAACATATTTTTCTGGGCATTTTAGAATATGGGTGTTGATCTGGGGCTTAAACTTGCTTAAACAAGTTTATAATCTTGGCTCTGCAGTTATAAAGTCACAGTAAGTGATACTTCTTCCTGTGGTCTTCTTACCCTGTTCACCAAGAGGATTATTTGCCTTGCTAGGAGAATTGTTCCTGATTTGAGAAGTAAAAGTTTGGCTTTTGTTTAGTAAAAGTGTTTTGTCTTTAACTAAATTTATGTAGTTTTTGGTTAAAGTCATAACGTTATGTTTTTGATGTATCTTATACTTCCACTGGGAGTTGGGATTTTGTGGTTTGAGGGTTTTTTTACCTGAAAGTCTGTGTTTAAACGCATGGAATTTAACATTCCTCACTATTTATCCTTATTGTGTTGATAAAAAAACTCCATTTAATTCTTGTGAAGATAACGCAAAGCTATTACAACTGATGTAATTGCATTCACATTCCAACCTTTTGTCACTTTTGTATAAAAAATTAAGTCACTTAATAACAGTGCAGGATATAAGCAGTTGAGCAGGGGTTCATCAGTACCAAATGTAATGTGACACTGCTTCCAGGTAAGGTGTAATAACTTTAACCCTACTACATCAGTAGGTATAACTGACAGAAAGTGCCAGCTGAAGACTGAGGAGGGAAGAGGCTGTCCTGCTGAAGCCATGAATCTAAACTATAGCTGGTCTATTAGTGATTAAGCAACTGTGCTCTTTTCCTTTTAAGTGTTTTTTAAAGTCTGAAATAGAAAATAATACTTTTAATCCAAGCAAATAAACATTATTTATCCAGTTCCAGCAGCAGCTTTGGCTATGAGAAACACTAAGTGTGTTGACCTCATTTTGGCTCTAAGACAATGACAGTACAATGGAGAATGATTTACAGGTATTGAGCAGAAGAGCTGACCCTAGCATAGAGTGCTCTTACGGGACTGCCAAAATTGTGTGTCGCTGCCTCTGTTGAGCTGAGAAGGATGAGCATTTGTACCCACACAGCATCATGGGATGAATACCCATGTGTAATATATGTAGATAACTGTGAGTTATCTTTGGGTGTACTAGGGCAGCCTTCAGATCATAGGGATGTAGCTCACCTAATGGTTTGGCCTAAGCAGGACAGCATCACTGTAGAAAAATCATCTGGAATCTTCCATCACCTTCTTTAATTAGCTTTTAATTGTACTTGTGTTGCTAGTCAAAATGTGTCACATCATCCAATGTAAATTCAGTTGCTGGAGTGAGGAGATGGCTCCATGAACTTCTAAGTCAGACTTGCTAATTGTTTTGTACTAGGCCTTTGTTTTCTTTATAGTTAAAGGAAATATAATAGAAGAGCAAATACTTCTGATAACTTCCAAAGTAAAGCCAGTCATTTGGGTCAGTTGAATACATAGCATAATTCTGCTGTGCTTTTTACAGGCAGATTTCATGATAATAAATTAGAACTGAAAATAGATGATAATAGATGATATTAGATGCACTGTAAGCTCTTGCTGCTTGAGATACACAAAACTTTTAAATCTTTTTAATTAAAACCCTGGTCTGTCACCTTCTAAGTGTTTGGACCATTAGTGAGTTAAATTTTACAAGTTTTAGTTTCAGAAGTGAAGAGCAACAAGTTGACTGGTTTCCATGGGAGCTAATTCAAGTTATTTTTTGCATTGTTAATATCTGAAAGTAGCTGGGTTGGTACAAGTCAATATGCACAGGTTTGTGAAAGACATTTTTGAAGGTGTCCGAAGGTTATGAGGAGACTGCTGAGCCAAGTGTCATCTGTGTTGAGTTGCAGACATCATAATTTGATATTTGTAAGATCCGCTAAATCTAAGCTGCTAGCAGTCTCTAGTCATGCCACATTATTGTGAATACATCTCGTTAGGAGTTTATTGCTGAATATTGCATTATTTAAAGAGGTCAAATATGAGTCTACGGAACACGAAATATTATAATAAAATTTTGCTTATCTCTGTAACAGCATCTAGAAATAAAAAGATGCAAAGTATATCTTTTCTATTAAATGAGATTTCTTGAAAATGATTGTGTAATGGTCAGTGGTGATTATGAAGGAAGGTAGAAAGTGGCATGCTCAACGGGAAACAGTTCTGCAGTTCCTTCCTCTTTGACTGGAATCATAATGCTTTCCTTGCTTTGTTCAGTTCAAGGGCTTGGTTTACAGGCAGTAAAATAAACAGAATAGCACCTGCAGCTTAGTCATAAATGGGAACATCTTGAAGTAGCTAAGCAAACAAATGAAATCATGGTATAATTTAACCTTCCCTGAAATGCATTAGATGCTCTACTAACATTAATTTTTTAAATAGTTCAAGATTTGGCTATTAAGAGGACTCTGAACATATAAAGGAATTGTTAAAAATTATGATCCAATTTATTAATAAAAGTTACTAATTAATCATTTTCTGAACCTTCTTGTAAAAAGCTCTGTATATTTTCCTTTTTTTTTTTAAATAAATGCCCACTTCTAAGACACGACACCAAAATGTGTAGCATTACACGATGTGTTCATATAAATATTTGACCCTTACTCCAGACTTGAGCTTTTTTTATAATACCAAAATGAATATTTTGTGTTTTAATTGTTTTTCTGTGTGTGTGTTGTTAGCTGGGCACAGAAAAGATGGAGCACATTATCTTACTGATTCCTTCCATGACATTATTTTGTAGTCCAGAAGAACTGAACTTGCCTTTAGGAAGGTAAATCTGAGTTGATCCTGCAATCGCTTGAACACTACTGCTAAACACTTCATTTAAAACTAATATCAAGAACTTCTGAATTTTTTTAAGACTGAAAAATAGGAATGTCATGTTCAGAATTTTCCGAGCATTTTTAGGCGGTATGTTTCCTTGCACAGTGTGTGCAACAGCTAAGCAAAATACTGTTTAATGTTTTAACATTATAGTTTAAAGTGTTTTTATGAAGCTGTTTATTTTAATAAAACTGAGTGTTGTAAGAGCTTTGTGTTTATTTAATCAAGTTAATCCAGTTGAATGACTTAACAGTGCCATAATATGAGCACAGTTAACAAAGAATATCCCTAAGAAAAGATGAGCTGAAATCAAATTGTATCTGCTATAGGTGATTGAAAGTAAAGAAATGTTTAAGACTATCCTGATGTCCTTAACTTACAAGTTGTAGTACAATGTGTTAGCTATTATATTTTCAAATATTGTTGCCATAATTTTTGTTGCTTTTGAGTGCTCAGGTAGCAGCTGTAAGGAAGGATGGACTTACTAGTTGTAGGTGAATAATGTATCTTCTTACTGTGATTCAGAGTGCTCAGCAAAGTCTTTATGAACTTTCTGCATCAAAGAGTACTGTACAGTCCTGTATTGTAAGATAAGCATAACATGGCTTCTTCTATTACGAAGTTAATGTCAATAGAAGGTATATTAAAAGATGTTCTGGGTTACCTAGATGGGTTATAGATGCTAACTTTGATGCTTGGTATCAACGAGCTTAGAGCTGCTTTTTTTTTTTTTTTTTTTTTTTTCAAAGTTAGCATCTATAACTTTTTTTTTTTTTTTTTTTTTTTCTTCTTAGAGATATGGAAGGAATGTATCATCTATGGACACTAGCGTGCATTTGATAAAAGAGGAACTTTATCTGAAATATTTATTAGTCCAGTCTTGACTCCATGTTCCTTGAAGAAGCATGTATTTCCAGTTTCTAGTATGATGAGAAGCCTGACAGGACCTCAGCATTGTCATATACATCTGTGCACTGTTTTTTAAAGAAATTAATAGTAACAATGAGTTTCTAATAATGCACAATCCAAGATGATTACTCAGAATTAGTCAGCCGTTGATATTTCTCATCTTCTTCTGCTTTTATCTAATTACCTTTGTAAAAATAGCTGTATGACTTAACTACTTCTTGCTGTGTATTTTACCAGAAAATTTATCTTAATTAATATTTCAACTCTGTATTTTAAATGTAGGATTGCAATTTTTCTTTCAGTATAGTAATGGTATGTCAGGTTTAGTTTCAAAGTTCATATACCATATCCACAAAACTTTTGATGGGAGAAGTTGTGTGAGAAAGTTAACTGCACAAGTTGTAAGCAACTGGAGCTGTCAGCTGTGGTAACACTGCTTCTCTGTGGGAAAGGGAACAGCATCACGGTGCCCGAAGTGGAATAGTAAAATGTTTGCAAATTTTAAAGACTTTTTTTAAAGGAAAATCCTTTGGTCATTTTATCCACTGTGGAATACTGAAATGGCAGGCCTAAATCTCAACAGAATAAGCATTGCTGTTGCAACAGAGGCAAACCTAATTTGAGACAGTCTCCAATCACTGAAATTATGAATTTCAGAAATGAATTACTTGAACATGTTCAGTTAATTTACTGGTAATCTGGATGATTATTCATAGTAAGCACTTTGCATATCTATGTTCATTTTGTACCCAGTCATATATTCATCTTCACTGGTTCTAAACTTGATTACAGTAAGTGGATTTGAAACCCACTGAGAAGGCAAAAAAGGAAAAAACTTTTCTGTTACAGTTGATTCATAAAATTGCCGTGCTAAGTGCAAAAGGTTACTGTCTTATTTTTGCATCTTTACTAATTTGAAAACACCAATATGTGAGACTTGGTGTAAAAGGTTAGTGATTTGGGCGAATAGCTTTAAGTGTCTTTTGAAATACTTTTAAAAATTATTATTTATCTTTCCATTTTGTAACGGAATATAAGTAGTCTTTAGAGGTTTGGGGAAAATTCTGTATGTACATGAAAAAGGTATTAGGAACAATTATAAAGGGAGCCCCACTAGCTTTTCTTGTAGAAATTTTGTAAGATCTGATACATATTATAGGTTGTAAGCACAGCTGAATTGTCATTGTGCATATATGATATGTGCTAGTGTCTACCAAATTGGACATGCTGCCTTTTAGAGGGCATAGAGAAACCATTATATACTTGACTAAGGAGCATTATTGTCTTTGTTGCAGACACCTAGAGTTGGTATTGCTCCAATGACTTGAGATGGATTTTCTGCAGCCAACTCTACCATTAATTTCTTTTTAGCCTTTGCTGATTAGGCAGCATGCCAAGAGGAGTCATCCTTTAAAAACATTGCATCTTTTCTTCTTTTTGAAGTGGGTATTTTATCCCCAGTTCTTGTCTCTGGGAAATGACCCTGTTATCTTACAGTTACCGTGTTGTTCAGTGAACTAAACATGCCTGTGTATTTTGAGTGTTTATGTCCAAGTCCTACTGGTATTGCTCCTGTGTTAAAAAAAAAAAAGGAGGTACTGAGTATTCCAAGTACCTGACCCCTGGGACTCAGCTAATTTGAACATTAGAAAGGAAGTTTCTTGTAGGCATATCTATGCAGTTGATAGGGCCAGCTGCATTCTGAAAGCATAATTCTTGCCCTTTTATGAGATAGTGGTAAGAGGAATTGCTAAGTTAGTCTCATGTTGTGACTTGGCATATTAAATCAGAATCAAGTCATTAATACACACTGTCAAATTGAGGTAATACTTGAAACTTGCTGAATTGTTTGCTGAAATGGTTATTACCAGTGCAGTGTAAGAGATCATTGTTCCCACTGTACAGATTTTCAAGTCTTTCTAGGCACTGACAAGGAGATAAAAGACCTTAAAGCAAAAGACCTTTATTGGCTACTGTTAAGCTAACCTGATGGATGCAGGTCTTTTTACTGCATGTTCAGACAAATTCTATACTGGTGTTGTCTAATAATTTGACACTGCATTGTGTGACCTAAGTTCCTTGTGGGTGTAAATGGGTGAAGCAATGTTAAGGTCAGCCATAAATGCAATGTAATTCTTGGACCTTTTTTCCAGCAGATTTCTAAAATAAAAACTTATTTACTACCCAAATGTCATCCAGATTTCACAGTTTGTGTCAAATAAAATACCAGTTCTGGTGTGGATTTTCCCCCCTTCTAAGATTTTTCTAACGAAAATCTGCTTTGTCTTTTAAAGAGAAAATGTTTAAAAATAAGAGAAGCGTTTGTCTTCATCAGCTAAGAAGATAGCAACCACCTACAATCTGTGAGAACACTTACATAAGACTCATCCACTGTGCAGCAGTTCTCTCACAGTACTGGAACACTGTTCCTGTGTGGTTGTCAGATAAATGTGAACTAAAGCCTTGCTTGCAGTGCTGGTGTGTATTCTATTAGATATCTGGTCTGCAGGTCAAGTAGGAAAGCAATTTTTTGTTCTAGCTTTCCTTTTACTGCTATTAAAATATGTTGCTGAACTCTGTGTAAAACAATACCCAAAAGCCCCAGGCCTGGAATCATTTGGAACTATTAGAAGTTTTATTTTCACTGCTACAAATCAGATGCTTTTATACTTCCCATCACTTTATAAGTAGAACTGTTGGGTTTTTTTATCAACCTTTAGATGTTTCAGTTTCAAGGAAGGGAGTGGAAATTCTTCAAGTGACAACTGATTTCTGTCTTACCAGATTAGCCTTGTATATCAAATGCTTTCTTAGATTATGCAGAATTGAATATTGATACTTTGATAGTACATATATGTAAGTTTTTATAACTATTTTTTCTGTACATGTTTTTACTGCTGAGGTTCAGTTATTATTATTAATACATTTTTGTGTACAGGTCAGTTTAAAGTTAGGGGTTAAATAGATAAAGGACTACCATCTGTAAATGCAAATGGCAAATATTAAATAATTCATTAAGGCTGAAGAGGCTTCTAATAAAGGAGAAAGGGAAGGTAAATGTGTTACCATAATATAAAATATGATCGTATCAGGGTACATTGTATTCTAAATTAGATAAGTTTCTCACTTTTGCACGTAATGACTGGGTATTTATTATACAGGGTTTGATTTTAATCAAGAGGAACCAATGTTTTATCTTACTGTTTTTAGTGTTTGAATCATTGATGTCCAAACGATTAGTTCTGTTAGAAAGGTCAGAATAAAATATGGCTTTTTGAAGATAGATGGGGGATGTTCTGCATATCTTATGTCTAGTTTCATGTGAAGTAAATGCTGCTGTTTATAATCTCCAGCTGGTGACAAAGCAATTCATTGTACGTGTCTTCTCTATCAGTTAAAATGAGCATGCTAAAAAAGAGTAGCAGTTTATTATCTCATATACACAGCAATGTAAAAAGATGTTGTTTACAGAGATGTCTTCTTCTTGTTTATATTTTTTTTGGTTGGGAAGGTGTTTATCAAAACTATTTTTATTTTTAGTTTCAGAATTACTTTTTAATTAAGAAGGAAGACCTTGGGAAGACCCAAGACAACCTAGTAATTTCATGGATGCTAAGTTTCAAAATTCTTTTTAGAAAAATCAGCAGCTGAACTCTCCTTTAGATTGCAGTGGAACAAGAGAGAAGAATCAAATAATCAAATAATTTGTTTATATTTTATTGTTGTAAGTCTTCCATTTGTCATCATTATAGTGTTGTATAGAATTGTTGCTTGATTCAGATCATAGTATCTGAGCCAGCTCTTGATGATGTAGGTCACAGACCTTTCCCTCTCCACAAAAATATCCTCACAAATGTTTGGTGGAGGTGTGTGTTTTCTTCTGGGGATGAAGGTCAAGACAATTTGTTGTTCTTAGCTCAAAATATGTCCATAGTCTGTACGGTAGTAGTTCATCAGTAAAGATAAAAAGAAATGAGAGCAAAACATGATTTGAGACATGACTGAGGAATCTGAGGAATTCAGACTTTGAGAATTCTAGAGTGTCTTTCATTCAAAGATGATCATCATAGCAACAGGATTGTTCTAGCATTAAAGGATCATTTGGGAAAATACCTGGATTTTTAACAGCTTATATGTAAAGGAGCTTGCAGCACCCTCAGAGCAAAAAACTTAAATTAGATATTCAGTGCATAACAGTGTATAGTGACCTCATCCCATTCTGTCAGCCGGGATAGAAAACTGCTTGAGGAAACAAAAAAAACATCAGGTGAAATATTTCAGTGTATATGCTACAAACCCTTTCAGTTTTGTTTCCTATAAGCCTGTTCTTGTGAAATTGGGACTAAGTGATGTCCATAAGGTCCCTTCTAACCTGACTTAATCAGGTTCAAACCACAGATTAAGCAACTTTTGTCTGAGAACTCAACCTGTTTTGAGTTGCACTGAAGTACTACTATCAATATAACTTAATATATTGATGTAATATAATTTAATATAATTTATGTTGCATGTAGTTTTTGCATGCCTTGTTCTTAGCTGAATCTGGATAGTAAACCCACATTTATATAGATTCCTAAAACAAGAAATGGACATGTAACTAATTTAGCAGCATGCTGTAGAAGAGAGGAAAGTTAAGCTAGTTTAATATAAAGTAAGATATTCAGTTATCTGTTATGGGGACAAGAATTAGTCCCCATAGCGTTAGTTAATGTGCAGCATAATAAATGCAAAACCTGTAGTACAAGAAAGTGTTTCTATTAATTTCATATGGGTTTAGTGACATGAATACAGCTAATGTGCTTTAATCCCTTTGAAAAGTGACTCCAAAGCATAACTCATAGCTAATAAAATGGATAAGTGTGGATAAAATGCTGCGAACATGAGCAGATAAGCAGCTAAATTTTCACTTAAATTCAGCTCTGGAGAGGCTTGCTTGGTTAATAATGTACTTAATTTGTATGGGTGAGTGGGAGTTTGAGGAGAGTTTAATGTCAGGAAATCAAATGAGAGCTGGGTGAATTATGCTTCTAAAAGCTAAGAACAAAGGGGGGGAAAAAGATCTTGCATAACAGTAAGTTAATGTGTCTCCATTTATTGTGAAAGCACGAGTTGGAGCTGTGGAAAATAATGAAAAATATGCACTTAACCATAACTCTCGAGGTATATTGCAAGTAGTGCTTGTAAGTACTTGCTTACCTTTCTTATTTTTAAATTGGCACTTTCAGCAACATGATTTCTTACCCCTTTCTGTAGTGTAGTGTATTAGGACCATTCTTTGGTGGTCATAATAAATTTTTGTCACCTCACTGTTTTTTAAAAAGTAACATTTTAAAGATTTTGGGTATGGTCATGGAAGTATTTGGTCATGATCACAGAAACACATGTTGCATTTTAGGAACCTTTAAATACACACCCCAACACATGTAGTATTAAATTCAGCATAACTGAAGTTAGAAATTTAAGGTTGGATGGGCAGCAGTAGTGTTTCTTGAAAAAAATAACTAAAAATAAACAAGTTAACGGTAATAAGATTTCTTTGGCTCTGTGGATCTCCATGAATTGTTAATATTTTGTATTCTTTGAATTTCCAAGGATCCAGATACAGGCTTCATTGAAGTCCATACCGATTCATTGAAAAGTGAATGACTACATAGAATTCTGTGAGCTATAGAATGCCTGTGCCAGTAATTGATACTTCGATCCTCACTGCAGATTATGTACCACATTAATGGCAAAATGGAAAGAAATAATACACTGGGAGTTTTATTCTGTTCCATAGAATACTTTACAGTAATTAGGTGGTAGTCAATAAAATTAACTTGAAAATATTAATGGCAAAAAGCTTTCCTTGCTGGTAACATTAAAGATTAACTAGTGCTAATACAGTTCCTTGGTGGTATGAAGTTCTGTATTAATATTAAAGTTGATTTTTTGATCCAAAAGTTGTGCAGTGCTTCAAATTATTAAAGGCTGTTTGTAAGTTATCATACATAAATTCAGCATTCTTTAATGTAAGCTACTGGGAAGGGAAAAAAATGGGCTTTTTGCTGATAAACAATCTGTGTCACTTGCTAGGAGGTAGGGCACAGGAGCTTCCGGACTGACATTTAACCTGTGTAGCTTTTCTGCCATAGTGGGCAGAGAAACTGTCCTGCTTCTCAGAAACAAATGACTATTAAATTGCTTGTAAATACATTGCCTAACTATATTTTTGCAAACCTATTGTATTTGTAGAAAATTACTAGATATTGTATATATATAATGTTAAAGTTGAATTTTGTGTGCAGACGAACTGAACAAAACTGAAAATCGAAGAAAAAATTAACGTGTCTGCATGATTATTTTTTTATTGGTTCTATCAACTATAGTGTGACTAAGAGACTGCTTCCCTCCCTATCCCCAGACAACTGAACACAATGGATCGCTTGGGGACAGCAGATGCTGAGGATGACTCTGGCTCCCTGACCCGGCTGGCCCCCAGTCCTCACAGTGAAGCTGTTGCACATGAGCTGAAGGAACTCTCCTTGCAGACCAATCAGTACCTGCCTCCTCTCAATGAACGGAAGAATGGTGAGTGCAAAGTGACTGCTCTCCTTTTCTCTACGTTGCTGAAATGTTTTCTATGGGCTCAGTTTTGTTTCTTCAAAAAATATCGACTGTCTCCACTTACTCTTACCAAACCCCATTATGTAGAGTTAAAGTGCTGCAGTGTTACACAGTCTGTCCTCATCAGCCTCCCCTGTCATGGCAGCGAGTAAGCCTGGCTTGAAAACCTCAACTGGAATACTTCATTGAGGCATAGAGAATGGAGTTGTTTATGTTTTGAATAGTTTTAAAACCAGAGGTAGTGTATAATAGAAGTGTTAATTAAATATTTTTGAGAGTTGAAGTAATTACCAAGTACAGGTTTTTTCTTCAATATTAATACAGAATTGAAGTTTCACATTGTATCCCAAGAAGTTTAATTCTCTATGTAGTTTAAGGTTGAACAACAGAAGAAAAATATTATTTACATCTTGGGAATCTCTCCAGTATCTTTCCTCATTGTTGATGTTGCATGGCAACTTAAAGAAAAAGAAGCGTTTCCACTGTTACAGTAAGCATCAGGATGAATTAGGTTTGAAGACAAATGTAGGCTCATTTTTACTGGGGAAAAGGCAGGAAACTTTTTTGGTGGTGGTTTTTTTTTCTCACATTAATATCTTCTTAGAATAAGGATTATTTTTTCCAGTATTTGTACTGAATCGTGGAGACACTGCACATATGTAAATGAAGTATTTGGGGTTCTAAGCAACTTTTAAAATAAGTTAGGGTATTAATGCAGTTGTAATACTGTAAGCATTATTGAATAAGAAGAAAACTATTTGAATAGCCCACCTTTAAAGCAGGAAAAATGGCAATATTTATTAGTAGGCCATATGTTTATCAAATGCCTGGAGAAAGGGCCAAGTTATGGTGTTCTCTGCTTCAGAAAGACTTGTAATGCTGTCTGTAAAAAAGATGCTCCTGGTTACACAGTGAGGGACTATGCCTGTGGTGCTTTGTGTAGATACCCTCAGTGTATAGATACTGATAGGTACAGATAGGTACTGATACTGATATAGTGTATATATATATATTGATATAGTGTATATATATATAGAACTCCAAGAAAGAAAAACGTAATAAAGGGAAAGTATGATAGGGGACTTAGGCTTAGCATAAATGTAGCATGACAAGGAATTTACAGTTGCTTCTTCATTTTTTTCCATGTATGAAGCACCTGAAATGCAACATATAATGTTAACTAATCTAATGTATTAGAACTAGTTTAAACTAATATAATGTATAAAACTATTTTAAACTAGCAGACCTGAAGCTAATTTGATATTCTGGCTCTGTATCCTTAAAAAATTACTGTATCCTTAAAAATAAATTGTAACATGGAAGCTGTTAGTTTTAGTTGGCTACTATTTGATGTTAAATTGACAAGAGGCATGTCTATACCAGAAGCTTGTTTTAAGATATCTTATGACATTTTACTTTTTTATTAAGAAAGCAGCAGAAATACATATTTCAAAAGAACTATTTTATGTAGAAATAATGAAAGTCAGAATAAAATTTGTAAAAATAAAATTTAAACTTGTTGGATTCCTATTAGAAGTCACTTTAATACCTGGCTTTCATTTTTGCTTTTTACCAAAACTGTCTTTCTTCAGGGGTATTTTAACATTTCAATATTCCATGACGTCTGTAAGCATAAGAGATTTTAGTACACAGAAATTAAATGGCACTTAAAGCAAAAAAAATCTGAAAAGTTTAAGGTTCTTTTGTTTAATATTTTTATGTAGGAATTGTATTTTAATGCAGTGAGCACTATGCTTACTCTGAGCTTTGGTGTAGTGATCCTTTAAACCTTTTGTTTACTTGAATGGGTCTTTTGGCAGTAGTCCTGCAGAAGGCTGAATTATTCCAGTACTGTTCTGCATAGGGTTGTTGAGCTGGCTACCACAAGTTAGTACAGAAATTGCACTTCAGGCTTTTCCAATGACACTGGAAGTGTGGGATGTTTATGCTTTGGTTTGGTTTTGTTTTACATGGAGGTACTCATAGTCGTGTAACAGAAACCTTCAACTGAAATTGCACACAGATGCCTGGTGAACAGCAGTCATTTGAGATCTTACTACTTCACTTTTTTTTTTTTCCCCATTTTATTCCTCTTCCTCTGTCCAGTCTGTCACCAGAGATCACAGCCATACAGCAAAGCTTGCATATGAGTTCAGGTGAGCATAGCTCAAAAATTTGGTACAAAAATTTCATCTCATGGTTCAGATTAAGCTCCACCGGAGCTGTTGTTCCTTGAGTTGACGAAGAAACATCCACTCTGCCAGCCCTGTTGAAGAGGCTGTAACTTACAATAGGGGATCAATGACAAACAGCTGGAGGACAACAGCATCTTAAGCTTCTCCAGCCATTTGTTACATGCAGGTGTTTAGTACCTGATTAACAACAGATAAATTATTTGGGGAGTGAGAGGGAGAGAGAAAGAAGGGCAGCAAGCGTATTTTTGTGCTCTCAATTGTCATTTTTCAGACAGATGTCTTCCATCATAAGACATTTGTGAAACACAAATATTAACCAGGTAATGTTTCATGTTTTAATTGCAGGCAAGTAATGGGAGTTTTCAAGCTGATTTGTTAGATAAAGGTTTTATTGCACAGCTGAAATACTTCAACTAAACTGTCTTTAAAGCAAACACTCTAATTATTTGGGGTTAGGACAACAAACTCATCATAGAAGGTATAGAAGACAAGCTGGTGTATGCAGTTGGATATAATAACAAGGAGTCATCTTTCCAGGATGTTGCATGTTGGTCTTCTGAACTGTCAATATTTTAAGATTTCCCTTTTGAGCTGTTATCAAGTTAACGGCTATGGGCAACACTGGATGACAAATTAAATTACTTTCAATTTCTCATTAGTCTGTATGTTTCTGGATAGTTATGCAGTACACGTTGCTGTTCATTGCAGCATATCATCATGCCTGTTCTCCAGAGACAAACTCTTGTTCCACTTTGCCAAAAAGCAGCAAAAGTTGCCTTTCATTGTGTCTGCTTTTCATACTTCTCTTACTGAGTGGGCACCAAAGACATGCCTGTGATTCTGGCAGCCACTGGTGTCTAGTCCATGTGTGTCACATGAACAGTCAGGCTTCTCACATAAATGGGAGCAGATTAACCAAACACCATGGCCTTAAGAAGCTCTTGGTTTCCATCCCTGACTGAAAAGATGCTAGATTGTGCACACTGCATTTGCTGAAGCTGCTGTGCTCCTAAGGACAGTGGTTGGGGGAGGAGAAAGGTGGCACAGATGAGGCTCTTGTTTAGGAGCAGGAGAGAGAAAATTGATGACTAGATGTTTAGCTGGACTGCAGTGGAAGAAGAATGACAGAGTAGCAGGCAGCATGGCACAGTGAAGTACTAGCCAGAACAATATGCTTCCCACACACTGTACCACAGTTTCACAGGCTTCTGTCTGAGAGCCAGGAGGTGGCAAGGGAGGGAAGGATAGGCTGTGCTCTGCACAGGAAGGTGGATGGGAATGATGCTGCTTGCAGCTTTCCAACCTGCTGTTTCAGAGTCAAAGAGTGGGAAGGAATTGCACATGCAAAGAAGAGGAAGCACTGCACAAGCAAAGCTTTTTACAAGCTGAAACGGTACTCTCCTGGAGTTGGTGAGCATGTGACCTTGGCTGGCAAGGGTAGGTGTGATGGTCTGGGTGTCAGGAGCCATGCAATCTGTTGTTTCAAGGTAAAGTGAAAAGGTCCTAGCTTCTGTTTTCTGCAGCAATCTCTCCTGGCTTTGCAGGGGCTTCCTTGACTATCCCACTGTGCCAGAATCTCCTTGTGACACTGACTACTAGTTTCTGACTAGCAGAGAAATATAACTTACTCTTGTGCAGTCATCATCCACAGATGAGAGGGCAGGTACATTCCTGTAAACTGTGTAGAGAACTGGTTAGCTCTTGTACTGGCTATTGACTGTCCCTTAGTATTCTGTTGGCCTGTTTCAGCTCTTTGTCTTGATTATAAATAATTTCAGTTTATGAGTGTCCCCATTCTCTATCCTCTTCATTGTGTGGAGAAAATTTTGTTCCAGCTAATGGAAGGTAATGGGTGTATGCTTCTCTAATCTTGCTGTATGTCTTTTACTAAGGGAGGATGGAAAAAGCTGGTGATGTGCTTACTGTGCTATCTCCTGGACCTTGCTCTGTGATGGTGAGCAACTAATGTTCTACAGAAGAATTGAGCCGATTGAGAAAAGAGCTGGGTCTTGGATGTTTTATCAGGAAAAAAAGCCTTGGGATAGTGGAATCTTAAAGTAAAAGAAAGGCTGGTAAAATCTCTGAAGAAATTAGCCCAAAGAAATGAGGACAAGAACAATAACATTAGGGAACAAAGCACTAGAGGCAGTGAAGGTTAGCTGAGAGTGATAGCTTTATATGAGGCCACTAGAGCTTGTGGGGAGCTGTAGTGAGTTAAGGTGAAGATGCAAGACATTCCCCACCCACCCCTCAAAGCAAAACAGAAACCCCACAAACTAAAACCAGAATAAAAACAAATACTCTAAATGGTGTATATTGACCCCTCCTAAGGGACCAGTTGAGCCATCTGGGAGACAGAAAGTTCTCAAAATAACCGAATGAAATGTACATAACACTTAACCTAATGATATTACTTAAATAAATTTGATGAACCAAAGGAATTTTTCCAGCACCTAAAAGAGTCGTGGGTATATCAGTTTGCCTGTTCTCTCTTATCTTCCACTGCCTCATTATGTAGCACTAGTAACATGCATTCTTGGCATAGCTTTATGGCTTCTGAACAAATTCTTAATCCTCTGTGCAATTAATAGATCTGAAGCTGCAAATTTGATACCGAGGAATCAGGTGAAATTTGGAACATTCTCCTCCTATCTGTGTACAAGAGGGTTTTTTCCACTCTTTTGAGATCTGCTATCAGGCATTTATTTTTCCTCTCAGTACGTAGGTAGGCTACTGTGCTTAGAAGTTACTTTCTTGAGAGAGTTGGGAGAGAGAAAGTGGAGAAAAGATGGCAAGTGGGAAGACTAGAGAACGACAAATGGAAAAGTTAGTTCTGATTAATAGATTGGCACAGAAGATAGCTGTAAATGTCAATTTAAATTCAGCACTTTCATATTCACCAAGCTGAAAGCAATGAGATCTGAAAAACAGCATATAGATACTGTAATTAACACCACCCCCACAATAACAACAAAAACCAAAACCAAAAAAGTCCCCCAAGCCCCTAAAGTTAAGTGTATTCTAAAAAACCTATCTAGATATAAAAGTTGCTTACATTTATAGAAGTTTACAAGTGTGTGTGTTTGTAAAGTATAGTGTATATACAATGTGTGTGTGTAGAAGAATGGATGCCCAGAGGTTGTGGAATCTCCATCATGACTAAAAGTCTGACTGGGCACAGTCCCTGGGCAACCTGTTACTGCTGACCTTGCTGGAGCAGCACGTTGGGACTAGGTGATCTCAAGAGGTTGCTTACAACCTCAGTGATTTGTCCTTCCTTTAAGGTTTTAAATAGTCTGTGGAACATCCAGTGCAGATATTCTGCTAAATACTCCTTTGTAAGAACTCACAGCATATGGTACTTAATATATTTGTCTCTGTGTTTTAGGGATTTTTTTTTTTTTTGGGGGGGTAGGAGGGGGGCGGGGTTGAGGGTTTTTTGGGAGCTGCTTTCATTTTGTTTAAATGAATGGTGTCAGCAGAAAAAACAAACGTGTTTTAATGTGTGGATTCTTTTGGTCTCCCTGTAAATATTTCAGTGTTGTCTTATCTGTTACAATATGAGAGCAAACTGAGTAGGTACTGATTTCCCAGTAAGTCTGTCCTTGTCATTGGTACTGCCAGTTCCCACAATCCTAGCATTCCCAGGGCATCAGTCAGTGTCTACAAGGAACAATTTTAAAATATTAAAGCATGTGAAAAGACATACAGGCCAAAACTCAGAGCTCTCCAGGGACCGTGACCTCTTAAATGGAATATATTCTGACATTTTCACAGGCTACATGAAAGAATTCCATCAGGGTCATTCCATTTGGTAAACTTCTAAACAAACATTCTGTCATTTTAGTTTGATTTATAGATATCTTATTTTTTTTAATTATCTGCTTATTGTGAAGAGATTAACATGGGAGACATGACCTGTGACTGACTCAATTTAAAGCATCTGGTACATATGAAAAGTTCCTGTTAGAGGGCTTGGCATTTGAATGATTACAGGAGATACAGAAAGTATGTTTTCCTTTAAAGAGATCTCTTGATCAAACTGTCTTGTTCTGACTTTTTTCCCCTGAAATTCCTTGTGGATAACTAAATGCATAGCTAGAAAAGAATGTTAAGTTAATTTTAAATTCCACTGTGTCATTTTAAAAAATTATTAGAATTAAATCCAATCCAACTAGCTGCATATGTAGTGTTGAAATGTTAGCTTGGGATACCACCACTACAAGGAGGTCACTGAACAACAAAACTGCTAATTGATGTGCAATACTTATGAGCCTTTTGCAAATCATAGGCAGTATGGTGCATGACCAAATACTCTCCTTTTAAAAAATTATATATACACATATATGCATTGAACATACATCAAAGTAAGGTTTTACATATATTATATATACACTTTGAAAATATTTATTTATCTGTCTGTTTGGGCAGGGCTGAATGGTAGGAAATTTTTACGTAGCAGTGAACACTGCCAACATCTGCAGCCTTTGTAAATTTTATATTGCTGTAAAGTGTTTGGGATTTTTATGGGAAGAGTAACTCGGGTAGGTGGTGACCATAATTTGAATAGTTTGGGGTTTTGTTATCACAGTGGTGGAGAACGTAGGCAAAAGTCTCCAGGCCTCCTGAGCTAATTCCTTAGTCACAGCACAGTACACAGAGCTGTTTCAGGAATTACTCAAATTTTTCATTTGACTTTTAAAAAAAAGTTATACTTGGTGTTTTACTAGCAAAAGAATATGAGAGACTTCGAAATGTTTTGGGTTTTATATATTTATCTTAAATACAAGCATAAGACTGTATGAGATCTACTGCTAAGTTGTTTAACAGATGTCTTCAGTGTTCAAAGCAAAGAGCGTATGGACTGGTATAGAAAATAAGTCTCTTTTTTACTAACGAGAAGGCAGAATGGAAATCTATTGTAAGTGGCAATTCCAGAGGGGGACCAGAACCAAACAAAAAAACCCAAAGTAAGTTACAGTTTGAGGTGGCAACATTCTTACTGCTTAAATAAATAATAGACTAAGTTATACCAGGGATTATTTAAATGAATGTTTGAATTTGTGTAGTCAGACCACGGTTTTGTGAAGAAATTATTACACAGTGATGAACTGGATTATCCTAACACAATTAATAATGGACCAAGAAATTCATCAAGTTGTGTAAAAAACCAAGATGAAATAAGCTTTTTTTCCCCACTTGTGGTAGTGAAATTAAATACTGAAGCCTGTTCTAATGAATTTCTTTTTTTTTTTAATTAAATGCATCTGGAGGGTTCTTTTTACCAGATTACAAAGGAATGAGCTCCATTTGATCTGAAAAGTTGCAGTGTACTGTTAAAGCAGTTGTTGCTTAGTTACTTCATGTTTAATGAGGTTGTAAAGTTGTTCACAGTTAGTGAACAACTCACTCACCAGATCACTGATACTTAAAAAGATAGTGGGTCTGTTCCGGGTGGCAGACAGGCAGGCACTGCGGAGGTACAGTGTTGCAGCATTGTTTTGTCCTGTACATTGTGATTTTGGGGAATATCTGTGAGGCACTCTTTTTAAATAATGCTTTTCCTGCAGGCTGGAAGTTGGCAGAAGACTTGAAAGTCTGTATTGCAGGAGGATAGGAAGAAAAAAAATTAATTACCCTAGGTTAAGAGCGAACAAATGTTTATGCAAAACTTGTGCAGTACATTGCTATTAAATGAGATGTTGCTGGATTATGGAACAGATTGGAATGTTCCATTCTGAAGCCATTTTTCTTCATGTCAACCACTTGTATACAATATATGCAAATTAAATAAATTGAAATTGAAATGTGAGGTACTTCTCTCAGAAGATGATGTGAATTCCAACAGATTGAATTTTTTATTGAAAGAAAATGCTTGTGTATCTTTCACTTCAATTACTGTTTTCATTCAGTGACACAGTTTGTACTTGGGTTTCAACCTGTAACTGATTGATGCAATGTACACTGCTTAAGATTTTCTTTTATCTGAAAGAGATATTTTTGTTTTGTTGTTCAATAGAAACTAGTGTTTGAGCCACAGTTCTGTTTTGAGCTCATTACACGTTTCTGTATGATCCCAAGTGTCATTTAGCTATTTGTACTGGTAAAAATAGCTCTTTGGAAACATGTACATGTTCAAAAAACAGAACTCATTCATCCAATATTTACCTTGGAAATGAGTGCTTCTCTTCCCTTTATTGCAAAATATCCTGCATTTAAGTACACAGTCAGCAGCAGAAAGATGAAAATTTAGCAATATGAAAAAGTTTTTTTGCCTGTTTTTTTAAATAATACCCTCAGTTTCAAATGACAATGCAATTTCCAGATGCCTTTTAGAAACTGAGTGCAAAAACATTTAATATGTAGTGGAGTTGAAAGACCCCAACCTTTTTTTTGTTAATATTTTACTTCTCATGGGTTGTGTTCTACTTATTGGATAACTGCTAAAATGCAGGAAAGGCTTTAAAAAGTAGTAAGATAACAAAACAAGTAGCTATTGTTTCACTAATTATTCTTAAAAGGATTTGCTATAGGACCAAATGGTTAATTTGAATGGGAAAGTATTGTTCCCACCATTGGGAGTCGTTCACCAGCTCTTTTAAGACAAATGTGGACCTGGCATCCTTTGAAACCAATAATGAAACTAACTGCTGTACAAAGTAGTTTTTCATCATGTCAAAGCAAAGACCTTCAAGACAGATACTATTTTTCAGATAGTATGTGAAGTGCACTCTACCCTTCCCATACAAAAATACCTCCTGTTACGTGTTGGTACACACCTAGAATATAATTCATCCATCCAAACAACTGCCAACTTCTCTGTTGCCACAGGAAAAATGTGGAGTTATAATCTGTATAGTTATAACTTTGTAAGATTCTATTTACTGGCTGATTTACATATTGATTCATTTTATTAAACAGTGCATGTATTCTGTTTCATCTGGATTTGTTTGTTTGTTTTCTGAAGGTGTGAAGTTTCTCAACAGTAATTTTGTATCTTGTCCACAGTAAGTTTTCTGGCAGCAGACAGTGAAGAAATTAATTTGATTTAAGAAGTTCTTCTACAGTGACTTATTTTTGTGTGGGTGTGTTCAGTAAAAGTCTCTGCAAAAGCACACGTTGGAATAGTCTATAATTTGTATATAAGCAAAATCTAATTTAAACTGGTAATTTTTATACAAGTGATGTGCAAATAACAAATTTGCAGGCTGAACAAGCTGCCTCAAATCATTTGTGTTGCTAGAGATTTTCTTTTGCCTGTGTTTTCAGCTCCTTAGATACCAAGGTTTGATACAGCCCAGTGAGCTCACATCACCTTTGAATCTGCAGTTCTGTGTAGATGTCTCCCTTCTCCTGGCATTGGGGAGACTGGGAGAGACTGCCAAGTTCTGCTGGCCAAGTCTCTGTCCTGCTGGCCGTGTCATGCAGCCCCACACCCCATGGTACTGACTGCATGCCCTGCAAATGCACTGTTAAGGTGAACATTCAGTGTTGAATGATTGTCTTGCAGACAGATCCAAAGCAAGATCAGGTGGTTTACAGTTGTTGGGGTTTTTTTAGTTTCTGCTAATTAAAAAATTACGCATCAGGTGTTTGTTATTGTATACAGATCTTTTCAAATCTGGTGCCAAAAAAGTGAGACAATTTTTCTGAGTGGAGATGTCCTTTATAATTTTAGGCTGAGGGATTTAAAATACAGAGTAGGGGTGTGGAAAACATGTATGACAGCATTTTTAGGCCAAAGGGAAGAAAAAATGCACCTGCCAGAGTTACTTGTTGACGTGTAGTGACTACTAAATATTATGTATAGTTTGTTTTCTGATTTCTGACGAAATGTAAACTAGTCTGCTGTTCCTTTACCACCAATGCCAGATAACTAGAGGGGATCCATTTTCCCCAAATCCTGCAGATTTACATTGAACTTGATGACTCATGTAAGATAAACGGGACATGCTGGAGAGAATGTCAGATCAGAAGCTGTAGGAGGAAATACTCCGAAACCTGCTGGGAATAGTGGGATGTGTAACTGTAATGCAAAAAGGGAAATAATAAAATATTTTGTTTTCAGATAATCACAAGAAGGAACAGAATCTCTCTTGTACTGCAAGGAAAGGCATAGAAATAATCCCTGGTTTTCCCACTGACCTCTGCTGGATAAATGTCTGAAACAAGACCTGGGGCTGGGGCAGGTGGGAAGGTTCCTCAGCATAACTTTTTTCAAATGCCAACTTGCAGCTTTCTTTAGTGGTGAAACTTAACAAGTAATAAATGTGCCAGTCAGACAAAGATAAAACATTTCTCCTGCCTACAGCACCGTGCCAGAGTAGTGGGGGAAGAGAGAAAGAAGAGGGAAAAGGGAGGGAGTACCTCAGCAGTAGTTTGTCTTAGGTATCAGCAAATGCTGCTCCTTCAGCAATTGCTGGATTTATTTTTAACTGCCTGACTCATTCTTTGTCAGATGATTGACCATCAAGCTGCATATCGAAACACGAATGTGCAGAGGAAGCAAGCGTAACTAAAGGAACAGGGGGAGTGGTTGTCTGGGAAAAGAGGTGGGCATTGAGCTTCCCGTGCTCTGCCTGCCGTCTGAGGGAGTTTCAGGCTCTAAAGCAGACTGAGCGTACTGCAGGGTCAACCTAGAAAGTGAAGGATGATGGCTGCTTTCAGCTGCACGAAGGCAAAATTGCTACTTTTTTAGGAGAAAGGACCTGGAAGCAGTGTTTGGGACAGCAGTGTGCTGCTTGGTTACAAATTAATTTTTTTTTTCTATGCTGGATGTTGCTATTCTAAAGGATTCTCATCATGATCGATAGCTCCAAGAAGCAGCAACAGGGCTTTTCTGACATTTTACCTGCAGGAGATGTTAAGCCACTGAAGGAGAAGGAATGCCTTGAGCTGAACAGCCAGAAAAGTCTCAAGGAAGGTCAGTCACTTGCTGGTTGGGGTACAGAAAATGCAGGAGTACAGGGATGATTCAGTTTACCAATATTCGTGGTGTAATGCTGTATGTCAGGAAGAATTTTCTGCATTAAGTGAGGCATTGTTTGCTCCCTTGAAAAGATTTTTAAAAGCTAAGTTTAGAATTTACCTAAGACTACTAAAACAATGATGATAACAGCTTGACAGAAGTTGTGTTATGAAGAAAAATTAGGGATTTTTCAGAGAAGCATGTAGTGTTGAATTCATGAAATACTCTGAAATTGTCCTGCAAATACTGCACAAATTCTTCAACATAAAATGAAATAAATTTAAATGGATGTACTTAAATATGACATTATTAAAAATAAAAATAAAATTATAAATACCTCATTTTCAACAATGCTTTTCTCACTGTCTTTGTCTGGCATTTCCTTGTCCCCTCATACTTTAAATTAGATTTGATTCTGCTTTCCATCTGTATGCTTCCAATTTACGTCTCTTTAAATGATTGGTTTTAGACTGTGTATTAAACTGATATAATGCACCAGCTTTTGTTTGTAAAATAGCAATAGTCTAAAGATATTTGCGGCAAGATTTGAAGCTGACCGGTGGTAATTTACCAGATTCATCTGAAGTGGTATTTGTTAGGCTGCTGCAGTAATACTGCTCAGCCATGGAAGTTGTTTTACTCCTTCTGGCTGGTGTTAAAAGAAGGAAGAGGCTCCTTGAGGTCAGCTGTCAGCCCTGCTCAGAACAGTTTGTTAACTGGTGTGTAGTTAACAACACAGGTTCTTTTTAGTTCCAAACTCAAACAACATTTTGCCTTGGCTTTTATCTTATTATCTCTGGATTGTCTGGTGATTCAGATTTCTTCCTTGGCGGTTGTGGCAAGACTGCTGTTTCCCCCCCTTCTTGAGCTCATGCCTTTCTCAGAATTTAAATGCTGGGTTTGTTTGGGGCTTTGTTTGTTTTTAAATTTTTATCTTAGTCATATTTAGAATAGCAGAAAGATATACCGCATTCATTACTAGATTCAGTTTATTTTTAAAAACCCCTTCACTTAGTTCTCCATTAGGGCTAGAGAAAAACCTTATTTTTATATAATATACTGATATCAAAAGCTTCTTACTGATTGAAAAGATAGATAATAATTTGAGTGTTGATGCATGTGGCTGTGGGTGAGAGCGTAACACTTCTGCTGCCTTTACAACTGGAAAGTACTGATTGAAAATGACTGAAGAGAAAGGGCCAACACTGGTTTCTTGGTGTTTGCCTTTTCAGCTCTAAAGAAGCCCAGTTAAATGTGCAGCTTCTACCTCTGAAGCTCTGTGGGGCAATAGGAACAAAGAAAGATGGTGAGGAAGTGTGAGAGGGACAGAGGAGTAAGCACACTGGTGTGGAAAATACTGTAGGAAAACAAACCCCAACATAAGTAATGTAAGCCACCAAGAAATCAAGGGGAGAAAGCCAAGAAAAAAGAGGCATGGCGCATAGTGTAGGTGGGCTAATAAGTAACCATGGTAATAGTTACCCTCAGTTTTCCTTGAAGATCTCAGTTATGTAGAAAGTGGATGAAAGAATGTACATTAAAATAATGATGGTCTGTCAGAGTAGCAAAAACCCTGCAATTAGGGGACACTCTCCCAGTCCAAATTAATGAATATTTTAGAGTTCAAATTATTCAGTACATAATAGGAGATAAACTGTTTTCTGCAGTCACTATCTTTCCTCACTTTTCTCTGTTTTAATACCTGTTCTGCACTTTCACTTTTCCCCAGTGAATATTGCTTATCCTTTTATCTCTCCTATGTTTGGCAGCCTACTAATTAAAATAATGAATCTCTTTTTGAGAGTATGATGACTAAAGTATCTCCTTATCTAGCCTTCCTTCTATCTGGAGCTTACAAAAAAACCAAGCATTTTCTTTCTTGTAGTATAGAGAATGAATTATAGAAAACACTGCAAATCTGCTTGATTTGCATCTACAGAAACTGAAACAGAGCTTCATCTTTTTGGTTTATAAAGTTATGAAATACGCAGTTCAGGTATTTTGTAAATTTTTTAAATTCAGCTGAAGTTGTTAATCTCATCCTATTCAAAAACCACTATAAATAACATGAAAACACTTCTTACTTTACTGAGCAGCATATTCTAAATTAGCATTTGGCATTCTTTTTTTTTTCTCTCCCTTTCTTTTTCCTTTTTTCCTCCTTTTCTTCCATAATTCAGCCAATAATGTGACTACTTTTGCCACCTGAATCATGGACTCTTATGGACACAAATACTCAGAAATATGATCTATGAATGGTTAGAAGTGCAAACATTAAAGTGTAATTCTGTTGGCAAAGCCAGATGAAGTACATAAAGGTTAAGTAACTCAAGATGCTTCTGAATCTATTTTGCACAGCTTTGATAAATGTGAAAATTCTGAGATATTACAGTGTGCTTATTTCAGTAATGAGTCAATGAGTACCTAATGGGAATTGTTAGGTGTAGTTCTTTTTTTCTCCCTCTTATTTCTCTCCAAGGAGAACCTGTCCTCAGCCAGTTAAAATTAAGGGAATTGGAAGGTTAAATTTACAAGGATTAATTTTTTCTTTGCTTAGGCTAATGAATACTCTTAGAAGACACACATTACAGCTTCCTATAGCATTATAGCTTTCCCATAGCACAGGAGGAAAATCTCTACTTACCCTCCTTGCTTATAAACAACTCTTATGTTACTGTTACATACTGTCCTGTGAAAAAAGTTCTCAGTTTTATCTGTTTTATCAAAATTACCTTTTGTGTGAGCAAGGAGCAAATAAACTCTTCGGCTCTGAGGCTAACCACACAGTGGTTACTAAACAGCTTTTTCAGAGATTGCTGTAGCATTGACTTCTGATGTAAAGTAAGTTGCCAAAACATTTAGAAAACAGAAGTTGAAAGCCTTAAATGAAGTCAGGATATCATTGTGCACACACGTAGTATGAAAGGGTTGGTATCATCAACAATGCTTATACTAGGAATTAGGATTATATTTAGACTGCAGATTGGAAGGTTTGTAACAGAGAAGTGAAGTGTATCAAGGATGGCCTTATACACTAAATTATTTTAATATGAAGATTGATGAGCTCCTGCAAGAGTGTATGACCATGCAGAAGTCTTGAAGACACAGTATAAAATGGTGAAACAAATCAGTGTGTTCCTGTCTCAGGTGGGATTTAAAAGAAGACTGAATCCCAATTTGCATTGTATATTTCAAATACTAATCTGAGCTTCAAAGTTACCAGTTGCCTGCAGGTTGCTGTACAGAAAAAAAAAACACTAAACAGGAAGGAAATTTTATTTCTACGTTGAAACATAATTTCTTTCCTGTATTTCTGTTGCCTTTAGATTTTACTGTTTTGTGAGGAACTGGAGACTGGCAAGTGTGTTAGGAACAGAATACAGGGTAGAATGAGGGAAACCGTGATCTCTCAGGTGCTTATTGGAAATGTCTTAATGCTGTCTGGTTAATAGATTACCAGATTTATTTAGGAAGGATTTCGTTCCTTCCTCCCTTGCAATTAAATCAGTATTGGATGAGAATAGTTCATTTAGCAGATTTCCTGCTATTGCTGGCATGTTGAGTATTGATGATACTCCTGATCTCCACCACTCTCCTGCAGTGACATGGTAGACTTAAAGATTCTGTTGTTGGATTGCTGGGTTTTGTTGGGTTTTCTGGGTTTGTTTGCTTGCTTTGTTGTTTTGGTTTTTTTTTTTTAAGCTTTAGGGTTTTTATGTGGTGTTTGGGGGTGTTTGTGTGACCCCTCATCAGTGGCAATCTATCAAGTATGTTTCTTGAGACACAAATAACGAGAAAAATACTGAAAAAATGTATTATTCCTCCTTTCTTACTTAATAAAGGAAGCACTCTAAACTTCGTGTACTGATCCTGTGAGGCTGTGTTCTAAGCTTAACTTTATGTACCTAACCCTAACAGTCTCTTCAGTAACAGTGGGATGATTTTATGTTTTACAATTAAGCTAGCACTTATTCTGCAAAATTTTCTTCAGTGTAGCACTTAAATGGTTAATAAATATATTGTAATCCCATTATAATGAACATGTGCTTGGATACTTTCATAAAACAAGGCCACAATATATTAATTTGATTTTGTATTTAATCTCTATACAATTAGAGGCTACAGTGGCTAACCACAAGTTCTAAGGAATATTGCTGTGGCAACTGCAAGATTCCTTAAAAGTTTTCTGGAGGCTTAGGATTAAGACTGCTGCTGCCAAAAGTAGGTGTATTCTTATCCAGACCTACCCTGCTTACTGCCAGGCTCTTCCTTGTGTTGGCATTAGTAATTATGCAACCCTGAAGTGAGGAGGATCAGTGAACAGGTATTACTGAAGAATGCTTATTTCAACAGTGTTAGTGTGCAGCCACATCAGAACACTGACCTGACAGGCTGCATCTTTGCCACTGTTGATATGACAGAAACAGATGTGGATGGAGGGAGGAAAAGACCATTTTCTTTTCATCAGTAATACTGTTTTAGATCACATTAAGTTAGGAAACCACACTCTGAAACCCATGTCTGTTTTGTTGCTATGCTGGAGGTTTCTTCTTTCCAGTGAAACAGGTACATACCTCAGCCTTCTCAATGCAAAGTCCTTCTTAATGCAGCAGCTTTGCTGTCACTTTAGGCAATCTGACTCATTCACTGAGCAAGCATCTGCAGAAATCTGATGTTGTCTACAAAGAAGGGTTGACACAACACCATTGCTTTCATCCTAGTTTGCACTCAGGCACCTTAGTATAAACCCACCTTCCTCAGTGTTTTGAAGGTGAGGTGGATGACCTCAGTGGGAATGTTTTTTGCTTGCTGGATCTACAGTGTCTAGGGGAAGCATGGAAAATGGAGGTAGAACCTTTTTGAGAGGCCTTGGCTGGAAATCATCTGTAATCATTCAATGTAATATGCTCCAAATTACCACAGAAGTCTGTGGTAGATTTAGAATTTTAACCCAATTTTATAAGTCTGTTGACAGAGCACTTCTTGGCTGGTAGTAATATTTGAGAAATTAAAATTAAATCCAAGACTGCTCTAGCAGAGGAATACTTGCAAATTTAGAAATTATAATCACTGTTAAAATACATAAAGTATGCAATTTTACCGAATACTTGTAATGCAAGCCTTAGCTTATTTAGACTTTCCACCCAAGGTAGATTTTTCTAATTTTGAAGATATGACTAGAATGGTGAAAAGTGCAGATTTTGCTTTAAAATATACACATGTATATATATATTCATCCCAGCAGACATTCCAGTAAATTGTTTGGAGGATTGTGTATATTCTGGCTTGTTTCTAAGCAACACATTCCATTGCAATAGGATACAATACAGGTTGTCCTGTATCCTAGTCATTTAAGATTCTCAACTGATAATATTGTTTTGCTTTGTATTTTTGTTTTAAATGTTTTTACATCTAGCTATCTTTCCCATCTAGCTTTTCAGTTTCTACTTTCAGTATGATGATGTTACTTCTGGAAACAGTTATATGTACTCTATTACTGGCTTACAGACAAAAGCTTTAAATCACAGTGATAAAATTTAAGGGATTTGGAGGTCCTGCAGTTTTCCCTCCAGAATTCTGAAGAGATTATCTGAAATGGCCCTCGGTAGTTTCCACTCACATGCTTTAAATTTATTTAGAACATTTCTAAGCTGAAAAGAAAGTATGACTGGAATAATTGCTGAAAATGAGTATGCATCAGAGGCTGTTTCCCTTTTCTTAATTATTTTGAATGCACTTTTAGCAGAAAAATCAGGTATGCAATAATTCAAAAACAGAACATTACAAGTGTATAAAATAAGTATGGGATTTTACTCATTTTTACTTGTTTTTATAAGAAATATATTCTGGCAAATGTGAAAGTTTTGAAGACTGGGGCCAATAAAACAGATTTACTGATGCTCAGATGATGTCTGATTTCCTTAATGATGAATTTTTTAAATTGAGAGTATTTAACATACTGTATCACCATCTGGAGGCTGAGAGGAGGTGATACAACAATTTTAAATGCATTTTATCTTTAAAATGCTGTACAGCATACATAGAATCACTTTCAACAAATTACAGGTAGCTAAATATTTTTTCTGTCTTTTCCCTATCATTCCTTCCTTCTTTGATGTGCCATGTAATGAAAAGAATGCTCTGTTAACCAGATTTCTGATTTTGGACACGTCGAATGAGTAATGGCAGGTGTAAACTAGCTGCCATGTCCCATAACCTTCCTGAAATGTCCACCTTGCATATCACCTGCTCTTTCTTTTACTTATTATATACAACATTCAGTTTATTTTTTTGTTTTATTCACAAAAGAAATATTAGTTGAAAAGAGACATTTTTGTCTCAATAAAGCACTTAATAAATGATAAATACGAGTACAACACCCCATATAAAGTTGAGAAAGAGTCACAACTCGGGAGAATGCAAAGCATAAATAATGGAATATTTATGTAAATTGCACTGTTTAGAAAATGCCATATAAACTTTTAAGTCCCAGCAGATGGCCAAGAGTAACAACAGACTTAAGTACTAGATACTTGGTTTCAGTAACTGTTGCCCCGTGTTGAGGTTAGTCTAGAATTCTAAAACAAAGATCATGTTTAGATACCTGTATAGTCTGCCTACCATCAGATAAAATATTCTCCTCTGCTTCACTGTCACCCTGCTGTTCATATATTTTTATTAATGCTATAGTCCTGATGCCAAAAACGTTTTAAATTACTTCACAATAGTTCGTCTCCTGCAGCATTGCTTCATTGCAACTAAGTCTGTTGTTGACATCTACTGCTCTGTGTTTCAGCCTCAGCATGTCAGAGACCTTGGCTGCATAAAAACTGTTTTAAGCCAGCAGAAAGAAATGGAGGCTTGCTGTGTAACAGCTTTTAATCTAAAGGAAACGGCCCTGTTTCCAGCACTGTCTGTTTCCATGGCAGCCAGGCTAGCAGCCTGCACTGAAGTTTCTACTGCTCTTGGAAATTTCCAAGGGAGTATGTAGGAATGTTGGACATTACATTTTCCCTTTTTTACTTGCAGTTTTTAGGGCTTAAGTAGCTAGTATCCATTCCTTCCTGTTGTCATTTGAAAAAACTGTGTGCTGTCTAATGAGCCCCTTCTCAAAGGTTTAGTGTCTGCTTCACCTGTATAACTGTTAAATGTCAACAACTATTTTCTGCTTCATAGTACCTTCTATAAAATGAAAAAAATTAAATTTGATTTTTACATTAATCAGATATATAATTAACTGTGTTAGATGTGGAAATACTAGTGCTGGAACTGTGCACAGTATGCGTTCTGGTTTTTTTCAAGACAAGATGCAGTGGTGAAAGCTTGTCAATCAGTGTAGATAGTGCTGTTCCTGCAGGACAGCTATCAATTTATTTTTGGCCTCTTTACATTCCAGTGCTTGTGATTATATAGTACTACTTTGAGACATCTTTCCATAGGATACAAGTTATAGATTTGTAACAGAAATTACTTGGTCAACTTTGACAACAGATGTTTAAGTCTTTTAATAATACACTCTATTTTCACTTTACCGTTCACACTTAGGAAGACCCAACTGGTTTCTTACCTTTGGAAAGCTCTTACACAGCATGTGACAGCTATTTGCTTAAGTGCCTGTTTGTACCACTTTTCTTGCATTCAAACCAAGACAGCACTTTAGCAAACTATTGAGAATCTGCTTGGTTTGGTTATTCTTAATCTTTATGCCCCTTCAGGGCATGGCGTATGTGAGCCTGAACAGCACTCACTGTTTTCAAACAGAGAGCATTAGCTTCATAAAATTCACTGTTACAAATAAATAAGTTTCAAAATAAAGTGCAGCAGTTAACAGGTATCCTTTTTGAACCGTCATCTCCATTCTCTTGCATGTAGAAGAACTGATTCCCTGGTATGCTAACACTGGTATGCTAACTCTTACGAGTGGGAGCACCAGCCTCTGGTGCCCAGTTTTTGAGGTGGTGGAAAATCTATCACTCCAGAGAAGTTGTAAGACTTATTGGAATGTAGGATTATTCTCTTTGGTTTTGACAGTAAGTATTAAGTAAGCTATTTAAGATATAATTGTCATTTTATGAACTAATAGAGCACATAGGAAGTTTGGAATCTGTTCACCTGGTGTTAAAGTGTTAATCTTAAAATCATACGCTGACTTGAAAATACAGAAATAATACTCTCCCTTCCCCCTCAGTCAAAACAGGGGTTTAACTGACCTCTCTGTGCATGGCTTTTATTCAGGAGCAGTTCAAAGACAGTTTCTTAGAGTTGCAGTGGTGTGAAGGGGAAGTCCTGCTAGATAATGTGAAGTGCAAAATATTTGTGCCATCCTTTAGCAACTAGATTTGCTCAGTGGTGTTAACATAGCCTTCCTTTTGCACATACACTTTAAATATGAGGGCCAGTATTAGTGAAATAAATAGTGTATTAACACATCTAAATCTTTGTCAGTTCTGGGCCTTTATTTTGGAGATAATCTTATATGATTTTAGGTGTTATGTAGGTAACTACCCAATTTTAAAAGTGTGAAAATGAGAAGTAAACTATCAGGCAACACGCTGAATGATTTACCCCAATAAGGAGCATCTGTCAAAACAGAGTATTTGAGTAAGCACCACCCAATGGGGAACTTTGTTTTGTAGTACTTCATGTCTTTTCAATTCTCCCTTCCCTGGATTCCACATTGGTTGGTCTGTAAATGGTTGTTTACCATAAAGAAACTCACCCCCCCAGCCCCTCCCAAACAGTACAGTATGATAACTTGGTTAATGCCTCTCTGGTGCTTAGATTTTTTTTGAAGCTATGTCCTCCTGTGTTATCCATCCCTATTAGATTTACTTCTCTGTTTTACTGACTGTTCTAGAGATCTCCTGCTATATGGATTTCTGTCTATAGAGTTTCTGCAAACTCTGCATTAGATTGAATTATATTAGATTGCATACACCCTGCATTCTATTCTACAGAGAGTTTCTCACTGAAATGAATCAGCAATTTTTTGCCAGAAGTTCAAGCTTGTTCTCCATTCTCACATCATTCATTCTTCTCTTTGAAGATAATTTAATCACATTTTCCTGATTGAACACTTGTGGTTTAGTTTCGATGACTCCCATCTTCCATATCTTTCTGGATGTTCTTTGAGCTGTTTTTTGTGGCTCCCCATTTCCTTTTGAGCTTTTCATAAACCTCATTCCTGTTCCCTTCCTTTAGACCCACTCACTTCAGGTTCATCTCCAGTGTAAAGATACAAGTCTCTCTGTAACTTGTTTCTGCTCAATTGTAAAGCTCAGTCCACCTTATTACAATGACAAAATAAGGTCACCACTAACTGTAGTATGACCACGGTTCTGACACACAGACCTGTAAGCTAAATATCCTCTTTGACTAGCTGTAGCTATTAAACTCATGTACAGATATTACCATTTCTTCCTTGGAAATACCTCTGCTTTTTAATTTGTCACTGTGGGGACCAAAATGTCCTTTTGTATTTTACTGAGATATGAGTACTAACTTTTACCCTGTTTGCTTTGGAAAAGCAAAAGGTTTTTTCAGCTTTTCAACCTTTTAACATAATACCTATGTACCTTGGGCAGACTGTTTTTAAAGTATACTTCAGGGGAATAACTATTATAAGTGCTGGAGTAGTTATTTAGCTTCCTTGTATTGCTAAAGTGCAGTCTGAGTCTTTTCTGCCATTTCTTCCCACAAACTTGCCAAAGAAAAATAAAAAGAAATCTGGAATTGAAAAAAAAAAACCTAATTCTGATCTACTTACTGTAGCTGATGACATACATCAACTCTACGTTGGGCATAACTGATGTTGGAGTAGATTGTTTTTCTTGAAGACCTTTAGCCTGACATAAAAAGATACGTGTTTAAAACTGATTTTATTTGTTAGACATTGCAGTGTGCTTTGTCATTCCAAGAAGGCCAGGTTTAAATATGGCATAAATTTGGACCAAGTAGATGAGATTCCTGTCCAGAGCAAGACAAGCTCTTTAGCCTTTTCTATGGATTCCTAGTTGCAAAATAGGAAGCATCATTTGAGCAGAGAACAAGTTTAAATATACTGAAATTTTAATATGCCTAAGTCCAACAATATGGAGTCTGAAATATAGTAGTCTTGCTGTGCTGTTTATAAATTGTCTAACATCATTTGAACAAGTAATACATATACGCATTTAAGATTTTTAAAAGGATTGCCTGTTCAGTTTTAAGACTAGCTTTGAGCTTTCTTATTTTTACAGTTGTAAGCAAGAGAATACAAAACAAGACATTATTAAATGTTTGTATTCCCATAAACACTGCATCAGTTAATCAAATTCTTAGCACTTACTGCTAGTGCAGCAGGAAATTCTCAGGAGTAGCCCCAGGGATAGAAACCTAACATCGTAACATATCATATGCTTAATGCATTTCCACTGAAATGTGTGTTTCGTAAAGTTTTCTGTAGGAACAGGGTAAGTCCTTACCCAATACATTTTTTTTAAATTCACGCTTACTTCTAAAAAACTTGTGGATTTTTAAAGCTGGATATACAATTGCAGAAATGTGTGTTTGCACATAGTTATCTGCATTTTGGGGGAAGATTAGACCAAGGGGACTTGAAAACCCATGTGGTTTTCTGCAGAAAGATTAGAATTTTATCTACCCAGGCTCTTGACTTACTGGGAGTATGTATTTATCTATACTGTGCTGTGAAATCCAACCTAGGAAGTGCTGCTGAAAGGAGTGTGCAACCGGTACCACCTGAGTTGGTTCAAGTTTGCGTCTACTAGCAAGAGATATCATAAGAAGAGATGACAGCTTACCTGGAGCCACATAAAATTAAGGAAGAGCATCAGTAAAGAATTCAAACTATTATAAAATGATTCTTCAGTTAACCTTTTACAGCAATTTAATATTACTTGAAAAATACAATTCATTACTTAATGCAGGTATTTTCACATTTCCAGAGGAACCCAATGCATTTTGACTTGCCATCAATTTATATATTACTGTTGTTCTTTTGCATTCTCCTATCTCTGTCCTTTGTAATTCTTGTGTAACAGTACAATGAAGTCTGACCAAAACTAGTGTGCCACAGCTCTGCAATGTTTGTATTTAAATTCTCAATGTTTGTGTGACACAAGAAAATAATGTCCTTGTTTTCAGGACTTGCTATTCCCGGTCTTAATGCTTTAGCCAGAGGAGTATCCTTCCTGTACAGCAGAACAGGAAGTGAGCTGATTCCTTTTAAATTCTGGAAACAATTAACTTTGTCCTTAGCCTAATTTTTTAGAAGTTACATTCATTTTGATGTTTTGCACAATGCATTAGTTTGTTTTGCTTCCTTGTGAAACACAATGGGAACAGAATGTCATAATCATACATCCAGAGTAAGTTATCAAGGCAGAATTTAACAATGTAAATATGCCAGCCTGATAGTACTTTTTTCTTGACCAAGCATCTTCACCACCTCATGTTCAAAGTTTCACATCAGACTAATGGCTATATGTGTCAGAGAAAACAATGAAGCACTATGTCAAACTGATAAAGAAACAAATGGAAGGGAACAAAAGAAAAAACTGAGCAATTTTTTTTTTCTTCCTTTTTTGTTGTTGTTTTTTGCTTTTTTGTTCTGGGAACATTTAGGCAAAAGCCCTAATCTTTGAAAGTACAAGCCCTTTATGCCTATATCCCCCTCAGGTTTTGTGCAGTTCCTGGTATAGCATTGAATATAAGTCACGTTGGCTGTTCTTATGGTAACAGTGAGAACCTTTGTACATTTTATTAAATGTAACCAAACATAAGAAGTTACCTCTGAAACTGTAAACAGTTTTTTGAAATTTGACAGTATTAGATTTATTTGGTCCTTGAAATAATTATGATAATACATATCTCAATCAGAAAAAATGAATTTCTGATGCTTGGATAGAGCATATCTGTTCATGATTGTATCACTTTTTTGGTGTTTTCAAAAAAGCCAGGTAAAATCTGGCTTCTCTTCAGTGTCTTGTGTTTCAACAAGATTTATTTAAATGTACAATAAGCATTTATACTTTAAAAAGAAAAAATCTTAAGGAAAAACAATGAACCAAACACACAGAGCTTTTCTTCTAAAATGCTCTGCAAGCATGTCTATTTCAGCAGAGTGTAGTCTTGTAAGACTGGTGTAAGACTTGTGTGAAGGCTTTATAATCATTACATGTTGCAGTTTATGATACAAACTCTTTACACCTCACTATGTTTTGTTGAATCTATTATGTAAGAGTAGTGTTACAAGGAGAAAAAAAATCCCTAAATTTAGATGTATACTTAATAAAGTTGATGTATGTATTGAAATTCTGTCCCTTTATCACATGTGACCAAAAATCAGCAAAGTGCTGCGAAGAAGGATTGGAAGTCATGGCTGTAAGGTTTGTTAATAGCAGCTCAGCCTTAGTGACAGGTGTCTAAGGGGTTGTTGTCAGGTCTGAATACTTACAGAAAGAATACTTCTAAAGTAGAAACACTTGGTATTGTTGGAATGTTGGGGTTTTTTGTACTTTCTGTACTTTGACTGTATGCTTACATATGACTGAATGATTGTTTTCTTTTGTCAGTGCTTCAACTGAGGCTACAACAAAGACGAACACGAGAACAGCTGGTGGACCAGGGCATCATGCCACGTAAGACTTATGTTATTTCCAGTAATTTGTATTACTATTCTGTATTAATTATTAACTGAATATATAAAACAATCATGATACATGTTTCTGTGAGAATTATTAAAAATAACTATCATTTGACACAACTTTTGGGGTCCTTTTGGCAAGGTAAATGAGCGTGAAGTAAATGCATCCTACCTAATGTTCCAGTTAAAATCGCTGTTGTGAGGAAAACACAAGGTTTTGCAGACATTGTCTGATTCTCCTTTATTTTCACTTTTTAACTTCTTAGTAATTTTATGAAATAAAGTGAAGTAAATAAATGAGTGGGTATCAATAACAAAGCTAGCAGTACTTTAAAAGCTGGATGGCAAGGGCTGACAAACAAAAAACAAGGCCATGTAGAAGCTGTGCCTTGTGCACCAACAGATGTGTCTTCTGTGTCAAGTCTTGCTTGATGGTAGCTGTGATGTTACAGGACTTGGGGCAGTGGATAAGGCTGGGAGTCATACACTGGACAGTATAACCTAATGCAGATGTTTCTAGGCCTGGGCCTTTCTGAATGTTTCCAAGAATATGGGAAGTGGCTTTGTGTGTTGTTATTTAGAAAACTCTTTTCACTTTAGAAGTTTTTTTTCCAGTTGCCAGAAGCTCCTGATCAACTGGTTGTATCTGGCAAATTGTCTAAATTGGTATAAGAGTTTTATATTCTACTGCAAAAGAAAGAGTATGTAGTGGTAAAAATTCAATTAATGCCTTTTGATGCTCTTTGGAAGAGTAGAGACGGTGCTGATGACCTTAGTGTGAAAAAGCAATAAAGGCACTGAGTTCATAAATACAGCTGGGGATGTTTTCATCATTTCAGGATTCTGTAATGTTGAGCTTCTGACTCTTTAGACTGGCTCTTTGTCTTCCTTAACAGCTATGCAAAAAGTTACCAGTTCTTCAGTAAACATTTTTGTCTCTTACTCTGTTCTATGACTGGAATTCAATTACAGATGATAGTGTTTGACAAGTCATTAATGTTTGGAAGTTTGGGTATTTGTTATATTTGTATGTCTGAACTCATAGCACTTGTATTTTGAAAGTAAGTAATTGGCATGCTTTATGCAATTGCACTTTATTGCCAGAGTCCATTTTCTCCTTTATTGATTTCAGTCTGTGAGAGATGATGGTTATTTCAGCAGCAGCAGTTACGATACCTAAAAGCAATTTAGGAATCACAGGAGAGTCCTCCCATATACGGGTATTAAGTGGTCTAGAATTCAGCTGCAGTTAACTCTTTCCTTAGTCATGTTTTGGCATTCATCCACTTGGGCTCCTGTTCACTATGCTGATTATTTAGTATAACATCTAACTTGCTGGGGAAATCAGCCTGGCCTCAGAGTGAAGGGTGCCCAGAAAACACTGAGAAGCTCTGTGTGGACAGTATGGGATGAGAATGGGCTCAAGATAATAGGTCCAAGCTGTCAAAAGATTCAGCTGTGAAAAGTGATTTCTTAAGATAAACAAAAACTCCAGTCATTGAAAACATACCAAAATTATGTCCAGTTATTGTAAACAGCCCAGAGTGCACTGATGAATTCTAGCTTGAAGGCACACTGCATGAAAGCTTATCTCTTCCTGTACAGCAGATTTCAGATTGCTTTGCTACAGCATCTACACCTTCCCAGATCTGCAGTGTTGATTATCTTCAGATAACACAATGATTTGTTTCTTTTTGAGTGAAAATTGGGGGAAAAAGCCTTCTAAACTGTCAAAAAGCATTCAAGATTTTGTTTTGCAGTGTCTTTTTATCTGCCAAACGTCTGGCAAGTGAGATGGATCATGCCTGCTGACAATCCACTTCCTTTCAACAGTCCAATTTGCATGAAGCCCTCCACAATGCATATTATTTCTAGCTGACTAGCAGTTTTTACTGGGTTTGGCTATTTCACAGCTAGCCATCATTCAGTTTCCTAATCTGAATATTTGGGGCTTTTACACACTTTTAAAAAAATCAGCACAAATAGTTATTAAGGGGCAGTCCAGTAACTGCAAGTATTGAGGTATAGACAGGTAGTAAATACAGTGGAATAAATGAAGTAGTATTTTGGCATTCTGCACCTTATCTTACAGTTTGTGGAACTGTTTTGGTAAATAGGCCCCAGTGTACATAGTGAAAAAGTTAACTTTCTATGGTAATACCTGTTAAAGTATTTCAAGTGTTCTGTATAGGAATGTTGCTTGTATCTGTGAATCTAAGTGAATATCTGGTCACAAAAGTGAGTTTTACTAGCATAAGTCCAATGTAAGTCTAGCAAGATGCAAACACAACTCTAAGATGGTGTTAAACACCCATCTGCACATCCTGATGGGGATACTTCTTTTGGAAGTCACTTCCTGTCAATTTAACTCTTACTCTCCTCCACAGCTTTGAAAAGTCCAGCTGCATTCCATGAGCAGATCAAGAGCCTGGAGCGAGCCAGGGTAAACTCCTTTGTGTAAATTTATTATTAATATCTGAAAATGGATATGCAGGAGTATGTCATACTAAATTCTCTGAGTATATGAAAAAAAATATTGTCATTAAAGTAACACCATGTGCTTTTATGTTGGAAGAATCCATTCTTTTATGTTGGAAGAATCCATTCACATAAAACATTGGTGTCAGATCTGAGAGGAAGTTTCTAATCTTTCACATATCAAGGTGGGGGGATTAAACTCACGGTCAATATGTAATACACAACTACCCCCATCAAGTATAGGATAATTGGGTAGATTTCTGTAGCAAATCTACATTATTATTTTGTGTGGTGGTATGGGATCAAATCCAGGAATATTCCCAGTTTGTTTGGGGAAGATGGAAATTCATTAGCACTGCTTAACTGATAGGAAAATGGAATAAAACAAAACAACCCCCTACTGCCTACTGTGTTCCAACAGCAGTGTCCGCTTACTTGAATGCAACTGCAAGTATTCATTGATTCAGCATTAGTGCTTTATCAAACTACTTGGACTGTTACAGTAAACAGTAGTTAATGCCATTTCCTCATTTCTTTAAAGACTGAAAATTTTTTGAAGCACAAGATTCGCAGCCGGCCAGACCGGTCTGAGCTGGTCAGAATGCACATCCTCGAAGGTATGTACCCAGCTCTATGGATCCTTTAAGCTGCTACCAGGGGAGACTTCTGTTAAGCTCTCAGCTTTCTGAGACATTATGCAAATGTTTACCGAAAGTATTACTGCTGTTAAAAAGAGAATGTTATTTCTAGAAAAACATGATAATGAGGATAAACAACTCGTAGCATCTGATTTTTGCTTATTGAGAATTTCCAGACTACTACTTGCCTGCTTTGATACAAGGGGAATGGTTATTGCCAAAACGAGACAATGTTCTTTGTCATGAAATTAGAGAAAAGAAGGAACAGAGTATTTACATCAGTATATTTTTCTAGAGACCTTTGCAGAGCCCTCACTGCAAGCCACTCAGATGAAACTGAAGAGAGCTCGGTTGGCCGATGATCTGAATGAGAAGATTGCTCAGAGGCCTGGCCCTATGGAACTGGTAGAAAAAAATATTCTTCCTGTAGACTCCAGTGTTAAAGAGGCTATTATAGGCAAGTAGAAGTCCCACAGATTCTGTTATCTATATAGTATTGTGGAAAATAATAATTTAATTCTTGAGGGTAGAGTTCATTAGATGAAACATACTCAAAGGCTATTACTACTTATTGTGTCAGCTTCTGAAGCCTAAACTCTTTTATAATTTCACTAAAGTTGTCCTATTTTTATTTGAAACTAAGTTAGAATGAGATATAATACTGTGTTTGAAAAGACTTCTTTCTTAATAAAAATTACTACAAAATAATCAAACATATTTGACCATTACTTGATTTGCCATGGGTGTCTGTGTACTCCACACATATTGAACATACCTTTTAATCTCCTATTAAAACAACTTCTGCTATGCACTTCGTGTTATCAGTTCCTTGAATGTGATTTAACATGGCTGTCATTATGCTAATACCGCCATAAATACCTAAGTACTGTACGTTTACACTGTGCTGAAAACTGATATTTTTCTAGTAACTAGATAATTCTGCCACCAATATCTACATCTAATTTGTGTAATTAAAAAAATGTTCTTCTTGTTTGTTTGTAAACATTCTAGCAGTTGGACAAGAGAATTATCCTCAAGCTTTGGATGATTATTCATTTGATGAAGACAGCAGTGATGCTTTATCACCAGATCAGCCAGCCAGCCAAGAATCCCAGGGTTCAGCAGCTTCCCCTGGTGAGCCAAAAGCAAATGACTCACCATCACCAGTAACACCAAATGCTGCTACGTCAACACAGGTACAGTTCTTAAATATTGAAACAAAATTTTCACAGTATGTTTTTTTCAGCCTGGCACTATAGTACTGGGGCATTGTCTACATGGAATTAACACATTTCCTGTTGAAATAATTTTTCTGACTCATTTTGTGTTTGGGAGTGTATAGACTAGAACCCTAGCTTAGATGTTGGCAATGACTAAATTCCTATAGATTGTAGTAAAGCCATAAATTCACTGAAATTCATTATGGCCTGCAGAAGATCTACAATTTTCCCAGAAGTTGTTTAAAAAGTCACATCCATGGTTTACTCCAACTCTTAATGATTACATTACGTCTGTGTTATTCTGATCAAGGTCTTGACACCCAATTAGAATTAAACTTAGCTGAAACAACAACATCAGTTGACATCAGTTCCATTATCTCCAGAAAATTCCATAAAAGAATAAGGTTTCCCCACTTAATTTTCTCTCCTCTAGTTTTAAAAGTCTCTAAGGCATTTACTAATTAAGAAATAAAAGTGACTATTATTTTTTATTTATGAGGTTTTTAGTATTATTTCAAGTTGCTTACAAATAAATGAAAGTAATTAAGTCTGCCATGGCAAATAAAATGTCTTTATAGTAGAGCATTTAAATACCTGAGGATTTCAAGAACAGCAAATTTGATGAAAACACTTGACTGGTTTTTGTAAGAGCTGCAATTTAATTTTGTGATTTGAAATGGCAGTGACATTTCCTACCCCATGTTTAAACACATTATAGAAGTGATAATGTAAAGTAATTCGCCAAAACAATTATAAAACAAACACCATATGCTACAAATTAAATTATTCTGTCTTCTTTATATAAGATAAAGGAAGCACAGGGTTATATGCATGATTATACAGTTACCTGGGTGCTTCCTAGAATATGTACAGTGATTGCTTCACAGGTCTACATCTTCACCTTTGAGTTAATCATGAAGTTTGTTCATTAGTGAGATAAGTATTTATTTCAAGATTACTATGTTCAGCTTAAATAGATTGTTCATTATGTCTTCCATCATAATAATTGTAAATTCACTAACTTTTAGCTCATTTGCAATTGACTAGATTTCTGCAACTTTCCTGGAACTTTTTCTCTGGGTAGAGAAAGAGACCCAAATTAAGGCTTCAGTGGAAGGAAAGGCAAACAAAGTCATCATACCTTGTCTGATGGCAACTAACTTGAACAGCCTGCAAACTCCAAACTAGCCAGAATCAACAGTACTCATCTCCACTCATGAACAGCTCACTCATTTGAGACAGACAAAGCTAGGTAAATGACACCTTCTGCTTAAATTCCAACTTCTTGCCTAGAGAAAGCATTCATTTGTGGTTTTTGTTGAAGAGTAACAAAAATTTTGCCTTTAGTGGATAGAAAAAGGATTGAAAAAACAGTGTTGGACACAAAATATGGCATCAATTTTATTTCATTGTTCTCTAACATAAAGATTAATATGTGAATTGGGTTTCATGTAGAGAGAATGTAATCTGTGTTCAATAAATTGAAAATAAATCACAAGAAATTAGATTCCTAAGTAAAGAGCTAAGTCCCAATGGAGAGTTAAAAATACTTCAAGCAATACATGCCAAAAGCTTTTGAAGTAGGAAGCATAAGATAGATATGTGATTGCTGCAACAAAGTAACACAGCACTTGAGCTTGATTGAGAAAACAATTCAGACAGAACTTCAGTCCTTTGCTTATGGATTTCATAACATATTGTAGCCACTTCTGTGCACAGAAAATGTGAATTTGCTCTTCTGCAGAACAAACAGATGCTTACCTTGTTCCTATTGAAATAAAGAATCAAAGCACACCGTGTTTCTACAGGAGATGTGTCTGGAAAATTGCTCTTTAATATTTTTTATTTCCTCTGCAAAATTGTATAGTTGTTTTTTTTTTAAATATAAAATACAAAGACTGTTTTGAAAACAGTGGAGTGCATAGTCCTTTTCAAGGCTTTCTCCTCTACACATTCCCAGGCCTCAGAGGATGTAACATATTTTCAGAACCTTCAGCTCTTGCTGACTGATGACCTAAAACTTGCTTTAACCTCATGTATTTACATCTGGTAAGGATTAGGTATTTCAACTACTCCCCCCAAAAAAGATCGAATTGTGGTCACAATTCTGAAGACATTAAACAGCTGAAATATTTTGCTTGATGAGACAGACACGAGTGTTTTCTTAGTATATTCACTGTAGTTTGTTGATCTGATAGATTCCTGTTCTCAGTTGGAAAGAAAGGTACAGAAATATTATCTGTATTTGCAGTATCTGTATTTGTAGTTTAGGATAACAACTAATGCAAGGAAAAATTACTCTAGAGAAAGAGAAGAAAGTTTAATGCCATGATTTTCGAGCAGTATGAATTAAAGGGGGAGGTTTTTATGGTGGTTTTTTTGGTTTAGTTTGTTTGGGTTTTTCTGAAGGTAACAGCTTTTCCGCTTTAAAGAGTTTTGTAATGCTGTCATTATGGAGTTGTTTTCACAGCCAGTAAAAAGTTGCTAAATAGTATGTTTGAAGTCAAATTATTTATCCGGGTTCAATAAGGATCTGAATGATGACTAGTAAAAAATAGTGTAATGAATAAGCTGAAGTATCAAACATTTAGATGTTTTTTAGATGGGACTTCAGAAATAGAAAATTTAAGAACCAATGAAAATCATGAGATCATTAGAAGTCTCCTGTGCTTTGTCATAATACTGTGTATGACACTTTGATTCAAGGACAAAATATGTGCTTTTTAAAATGTTAGTGCTATAACCAGAATAAGCTTTTTAAACTTGATAGAACAGGAGTGCAATATGTTGGAATACAGCATCCACAATACAGACCCCCTAAAGTACTCTGACAATTTTTATGCTAGTCCAGCGAAGAACAGTTACTGTGTGGATATCAGATGCTTTCCAAAGTAAACACTTCAAAAGTTGAATTTAAAAATAGGGGCATTTCTATCTACTGTCTGCCACCATAAACTGAGACAACCCCAAGACAGCCACATGTGAAAGGCTTCAGTGATTATGCATATTGCAGTTTAGTAAAGCACTATCGGGAGCTTTTCCTCTAGGTAGATCCAATACAGAAGGGTAAAAAATACAATATGTGCAGTTTAGATTCCAGGTTAGGGCAAGCTAGCTATAGCTACCAGTTGGCAACTGACTGTTGGTGGTGCAGAAAAATGTTTAAAAGAAATACAGAGGTAGAAGAGAAAATTATTATAATTTAAGCAAAAGTTGGGAGAGCTTAGTGCATCCAGACTGGCACCTTGATAACTGCCATCCCAGACAGACAAAAGAACCTGGACATAAAGTTTTAAGATATGTACCAAACATTTTTAGCAAACTAATATAAGTCCTTTTTGGTACAATCTCATTCAAGAACAGTAGAACACAGAAAAAAATTAATTACAGAGAAGTACTCATCTGACTCAACTAGAATGCAAGACTTTACAATGTATTCTGAAGAGAAATAATATTTACTAAAAGGAGCAGAAGGGAAACAGGCTATTATAAAAGGAATATTGTACTACATGATCTAATTGTTTTTTTAATGGAAATACAATTAATCTCATCTGTCTGGATTTTATACTGTGTGAGCTTAAACAGCAGCAGAACTGGAGAAGATGAGAGATTAGCAGAGATAAGACACAAAGAGTGAAGTATTGGGTTGAAAGGAAGCTGGTAATTGTGCTCTGCCAGAGTTGATCTGGGGACATTCGGTTTCATGTTACCATGAACCACCTTGACAGAAGAATGAGTCACATAACAAAAGTTGGAAGGCATAGTCAGCAGAGTTGACTTGCCAATATACAGAAAGAACTGGTTGAGTTTGCTTTCAGGAGAGGAATGTTATTTCAATAGAGTGCAATAGTTCTTAAAAAGAAAAATACACATCAGGGGAATTGCAGTAGCAGTGTTAATGCCACTCATAAGAATCCAGTGAGGCCCCATTTGGAATATCATATTCATTTCCAGCTTATATCCAAGAAAGACTAATGAAAATTGTAACACAAACAGGAAAGAATGATCAGAGAATGAAAAATCTCTTTTATGAGAAAGAATTAAAATTAATTTGTGTAGCTAGGGAAAAATGGCTGAGATCTGTTTATATACAGAGTGTATATCCCATCACAGGGACATTCACTATAGAAGGAAATACGTTTTAAGTCAGGAATTTCAGCACAGAAGAAAAGTGGATATGATGAAGTTAAGCTCAGTGAAGTTTGGTTATTATATAGGAAACCATTTGAAATTTTCTGGTCAGCCTAGTGGTGCCAGGGGAAGAATAATAATTAAAATGTCCTAAGCCTATATGGAATGTAGTAAGTTTATAGAATAAATAACACACGTGATGTAACTGCAAGGGAACAAATACAGTAAAGTTTGGGCTACTAGACTGTGCCTGCACAGTGATACAATTGAGCTGGCAGTCAAATACAGAAGAAATGACCTCCTGGCACAGTCAGAGGTGTGGCTGCCATGAGAATATTATAGAGAGCTTTCATTTCAACATACATCTGCTCTGCTGCTGGGTGATCATTCTGAAACAAGGTTCATTTTTCTATGTTGATGTTTGACCTTAATCAAAGGGAGGCTTTTCTGACAGTGCTAGTTGAGGCAGCAAACTTGCTCTTGTATACACAAGATTCTTGACCTGACAGAAAATAGTGAAGGCCTCAATTCTATAGGAATAAAGCCTTGTTCTCTGTAACTTCAGTAGGCTGCTTCAGTGTACATGTAGTGTGCCTAGGGTCAAATTTTAATGTTGCTTCCAGCAGTGTAATAACAAATGGTGGTACCTCTGTTAACAGTTGTTAACAGTGCATTCCATTCTTCCTTTCATTATTTTTAACCCTTATCTCTTCCTACATAGAATTAATAAAATTCTACTTGAACAATTTACTGTGCTTAGATGTAAATGTATAGAAATAAGTTACATTCTAAAATCTGTATTTTTTTGTTCTAGAAGCCTTCATATATGAAACTTAGTATTGATTTGACACAACCTTTTCTTTTTGACTGAGTACCTTGAAGAGAAGGTTTCTTTTTTTATCCTTATGCCATGGGCAAAAGTACCTCAGCTGTCAGTTCTAGAAGAATTTTGCAATTATAAAGTTAAGAACTGGCAGCAATTAGTTATCTGATTCTGGGCTACCAACCAGAGAGAAATACATGGCAGGAGCAGTTTAAGTAAAATGTTCCTGACTTGAATAGATGAGGTCACTTCTGAAGGTCCTTACAGCTCTTTTTTATGGTTTCTAAGAAAGCCAGAAAGAAAATGTTTTCCTGTTACTCTTTTATTTGGTTTCATCTATGTTTAAAGGAGAAAATAAATCTGCAAATTAGAACAGTGTAAAGGTTATGTAATCAAAGCCCTTCCTGAAGGCTTTTTTTATATGTTGTTATAAATCCCTTTTGGTTATCATTCTTTTTAACTGCAGAAAAAAACACAATGCTAATTAAGAAAAATGTTAATGTTGGCAAAATATTTATCATTATATATATATAAAAAAAGATATTAAAATTGCTGTTTTGCTTCGGTGAAATTGGAACTAAAACCTGTATCAGTAAAGAAAGACTTTGGATACATTCATATGCAGTAATTTAAATGCAAACTAAGAAGTCAAGGTAAGAAAGCAGTTTATCTTCTTTGCTATATTTGAAGTGTGCCAAAATGTGCCTTTATAGAACACTTGTAGACATGTATATGGAAGAGTTTTGGTTTTGCCTTTCCTCCTAAAATATTTTTTTAATTTGACATAGTCATAAGTTGTCTTTGTAAGCTGTAACCTTTATGCAATTTTTCAGTTACTCAGATGGTGGATGTTTTAATGTTTTTCTCTTTCCTTGTATTTTTTTTAATACTAGTATCCACCTTTAACCTCTCCAGTTCCTGAATTTCTCAAAACTCCCTCTCCAATTGAGCAGCATGTTACACGTTCTACTGTTACAGCCACCCTGACCACAAACACTGTATCTGCAGCAAAGCCTGGGCCAACATTAGTAAAGGTAGGTATCTGTAACATGGCATCTGCTGCTGAAGAGAACATACTGGGTTGTTGACTGAAAGCTTCTGTATGCTAAGATCAGCCATTCACACTTGTAGGGACTGACTTATTATTTCAAGAGGTCCTTACAGTACACTGGACTAAAGTTTTCCAGCAGAATTATGCATTATATTGCAATGGAAACTTTTAAGAAATAAGACCAATAAACTTTTTCAGTATTGTGTTTCTACTTCCTATTGGTGAAATTAATCTTTTCTAATCTAGTCTTGTATGGAGAATAATTAAATAGGAACAGAGACAACAGTATTAACAGTCTACCAATAACCAAACTGGTGAAGAGCATTGCTCCATTCCCACAACTACTTTCTTTGTTCATTTGTTGTATAAAAGCAGAATGAACTGTGTGAGAGAAGTTACTGTATCCTTGAATTTGAATATCAGAAGGACACTCTCACTAGTCTTTAATGCACTGTAGCAGAAAACCCAACAGCATGGAAAACCTTTTCAAATACACTTAGAGAGGAGGTTGTGTTAGAAAATGTCTGCAATATTCAATTTCAGCAACTTTAGCAAAGTTCTTCAGCTGTGTAATCATTGTATGTATGTAGACTTCTACCTAACTATGTGTAATTAATTATTGATTAAATTTACAAGGATGACCTCTAATAGTCAATTTCTAACATAAATTTGGCTATACCCAGTGACATCACTGGACTTATTACAGCTTGCTTTATGCAGGACCTTAATGATGAACTGAGATAGCCCTCAAAACAGGCTATCTGTGTAATAAATGGGCATGGATCAACTTGTGATTGCTGCTTTGGTACCTACTGTATGACTAAGTAACTGCCTCCAAATTTCTGCTCTAAGTAATTTCAAAGAGCTCGTAAAGGAAGAGTTTTACAACATGTGCAGGTGTTGCTGAGAAGGATACTCTGGCTAGCTGAATCCCATAGCTTCTTTTGTGCCATCTATTAACAAAACATGCACAAACTGTGATTTGATTGTCCCTTCTTGTGCACAGTCTAAGCCAGCTGGAGTATGTTGACTTTTCAAGGATAGTAAATGATCCTTTTTGGCAGGTTTGCACGGGTAATTGTATTCAGCAACTCTGTGCAATAAATGCACTCCTGCATGCTTTATCCTTACAGCTTGCATAACTGCTTGTGAATGAGGTATTTGTTACAATTGTTTCAATCTTTTTAATCCATAAACAGCAAACCCACCCAAAGAACCCAAATGATAAGCATCGGAGCAAGAAATGCAAAGAACCTAAACCAAGAGTGAAAAAATTGAAGTATCATCAATATATTCCACCTGATCAGAAAGGTGAGAAAAATGAGCCACAGATGGACTCCAACTATGCTCGTCTGCTACAACAGCAGCAACTGTTTTTGCAGCTGCAGATCCTGAGCCAACAGCAACAACACTACAACTACCAGACAATTCTACCTGCACCACTGAAGTACGTGAAGCATGTGTCCTTTAAAGAAAAGATAGATACATCTATTATAGACCTAGTGCTTTAGAAGTAAACATGTTTTAAGAGATGGTTGGAACCCAAGAAAACATAAATGGCAATGTGCATCTCTGTGGGTATTACTTCCCTCATTTAACAAGGTGATAAGGTGGTTCTCTTGTTAAAATATTCCTGAAGTCTGCTAAGCCTTTAAGTGGTCCTAGTTAATGTTGGTGTCACATGGAAGCAGAATCTCCTTCCTGTCAGATGCATTTTTGCTGACTTAATGCATATTTAAAAATCAAAAGCATTTATGCTAAAGCAAGAGAGTCTTGAAACCATTTTCACTGAAGAATGACAAGCAGGCAGAGCTGAAGAAAAGCTTACAGAAGATGGATTTTACAAAGACACTACTGTTGTGCTTCTACTGTCCTTTTACATCAGTTTCACAGACTTCATTTTTGCAGTTTATAAATAAGAAGGAACAGTAATTTTAAATTAGCTCAGATTTTTATGTTTTTTATAGCCTCACCTCTAATGCTAATTCCTCACTAGTTCCTCATCAGTGTTGATCCCTGGCACTGTTAATAGTGAGAAGTTACTTAGAAAAGCTTACAGAAGAAGATCTTCAAGAACTACTGTTAAAGAATTGCCAGCACCCTGTAGCAGAACAAGAAGCTGAGTATCTGTAGTTTCGTTCTCACCATCTAAGACCAGTCTTTTCTTAGAAGTGCTCATAGTGTAACATGCCACGGCCACATAACCCTCAATTCAAGTGACTTTCAACTGTTGTTGGGGTTTTTTTTCATATTTTTTTCAAATGAGCCTTCACTGAGTTATCTTTCCCCAGCAAGTGAGGCTAAAAAAGTTAAAGTTACCATCTGTGGTTGTATTTATAATTACCATGTATCCTAACACTTGGACTAGAGATGTTTCTGCCTGCTTACCCACGCTTCTTATGTTCCATTTACTGACATTTCAGAAACATTTCTTCATAAATCAGTTGAACCAAATAAAAGAGCAGACTTATGGTACTTAGTATAAATGATGGATTTTTTACATTTTTACAATTATTTTGGGATCCTCTTCATATGAGTACAGCTGAATAATATGTGTCATCTTTAGAGTAAACTGCTTTCACACTGGTCCTTACTATATATGAACACTGGACGTGTATGTAGGGTTGATACACAGGGCTTAATAATGTGAGGGGATTTTTTTATGCGAAAAACCCCAAACCAACCAACCTTAACTAGTTGTCCTAGCCAATGATTAATTTGTATAAACTGATTGTACAGTCCATAATATCCTTCAGGGATACCATTACAATAATAAGGAACATGAAGCATAAAATACTACACGTAAGTGAAGAGAAAATATCACCATACTCTTCTGTTATATTTTCTTCTCTGTGCTGTTTTGTTAAAAATATTTAACAGTAATACCTTATGTTAAATAATATTTGTTAAAAAATTAGTTTGTCCAGTAACTTGATAGACACTAGATGTAGAATCACAACTTTTTTAATTGAAAACCTAATGTGTTTGGCAATAACATTATTGTCCCCCTTTTTCTTATCACTTGAAGGCCACTGAATGACAAACAGAGTAACAATGGGAACACTCCTCTGAATACCCTGAACAGCAGTACACCGACATCAGCTGCCAGCTCACCAAGACAGAACAGTAATATTCCTAACCGGAAACCAGGACCTCTACCTTCAAGCTTGGATGACTTGAAGGTAAAAAACAAGAGGAATTTGTCCATTCTGTGCATCACTGTAGGTCATGACTTGCAAATTGTTACTGCCAAGAATAAGTGCAAATTGTTACTGCCAAGATATGATGTACCAGTGAAAACTGTATTTTTCACTTACCTGTTTAGAGTAAGTTTGTCAAAGTCTTCATACACAGCTCTTTTGCTTTTCAGTACTTGTTTTGATTTAGCCTCCTCACATGCATATATTCTAGAAATGACTTTTCTTTTCCAGAGAATTAGAAGAGGAAGAAGACTTTTTTAACACAATATATAGGTACCTAATTTGATATCTTGGGTAAAAAGAAATGTACTTCATATTAAATTTTAGCCAAGGCAGATTTACACAGTGGAACAGTAATTTCCTCATGACAATTTTAGTATATCAATTAAGATGTCTAGTTAAGCAGTATAAATTAAAAGGTGCCCTAATAGTAACATATTCAAAGAGGTGACTGCTGTAAAGTCAACACTGAAATAGCAGGTAGTAAAAGAGAAAAGAAAATGAGATCTTCTTACCAGAGTTCAACACATAATCTCAAAAACTGAATTTTATATAGGGTTCAAGTTATAAATAAATGTATAAACTCTGTTTAAACTCTAATATAAGCATTGCATAGGATTTTCTTCCTTCACAAATACATTAAGAGGAACTAATCTTGTGAGTGGCCTAATGACTCTGAAGCAGCTTGTGAGTTCAGATTCAGATCCCTTCAACAGCAGCTACAGGAATGTGCCAAACTGAGTGAAGGTATCGACACCTAGTGGGCAGTTTATTAATTTCTCGCTTTACTAAGGTGTGCTTGCTGGGTTTCTGAGGCATGCTTATGTTACATTAGCAAGTTTTCATCACTGCAAAGCATAAATTTAGATACTAACTTAATCTTAAAAAGTTAATAGTTAGTAACTTGGAAATTTGAGAAAAGATTGTTTCAAACACTGTTTGAATTGCACTTTAGAGACTTGTTTCGTATGAAAAGATTGGCTTTAACTCTCACCAATACATTACTGAGAATATGATCTTCCAAAACTTCTTTTATCCCTTCAAGTTTGAAAGCATATAAAATAAGCTCTACTTGCCCACTTGCTGGTGGTAGTTTTAACACTGAATCACCTAAATCCTGATTAAAAATTCCAAAATGCATTGCCAGAAAACAAAAGCGTCAACACCTTTGCTTCAGAAGTTTTTAGCCCTGAACTGGAGCTGTATGTTCTTTTCCCTATTTTGAATAATTATGAAAAAGCAGCATAGCATTGCTGCTGTTCATTGTACAACTGAATACTATGAAGTTTTTGGCAACTTAAACAGTGAAAGTAAGTAGCTGGTCATGGAAATGTGCTCACAGATGATACATGCAGTCAGAACCCAGAGGTGTAACACCAGAAAATCCGCAATAAGGTAGAATGCATGGAAGTTAATCTTAGTTGTTTTTTTTAATATTGTGCTTTGATTTATTTCAGGTAGCAGAGCTTAAAATGGAGTTGAAATTGAGGGGATTACCAGTGTCTGGAACAAAAACAGATCTTATTGAGCGTCTGAAACCCTATCAAGATATTAATAACAATGGGGTTGCTACGAGTAGCTCTGTTACAGTAACCACTTCTACTGGGGCCACAGGTAGCACAGGGGAAGTGACTGTGGCATTTCCTGTTGCAACAATTAATAAACCGGTTGCTAACACGATATCCAGCTTTCCTCCAGAAAAAACATCTACTGGACCTGGCTGCAAAGTAGTAAATACTGAAAACACAAGCTCTCCTTTGCCTATATCTCCCTCTCCTTCAGAACAATCCAGTCTAAGCACAGATGATACTAGTATGGCAGATACTTTCACAGAAATGATGACCATGATGTCACCATCCCAGTTTTTAAGTACTTCACCACTGAAGGCAAATATGAGTGATGATAATCAGAACCACAGTAGTGCAAGCATCTCAACCATGGAGTTTGATGTAGCAGAAAAGGACCGCAAGCTTCAAGAAAAAGAAAAGCAGATTGAAGAGCTTAAAAGGAAACTGGAACAAGAGCAAAAACTTGTAGAAGTACTGAAAATGCAACTTGAGGTTGAAAAACGAGGACAACAGCAACAGTCTCAGACTTCTGGTAACTCAGCTGCTTCAGAACAGAAGCAAAGCAGTGCTGCTGTCAAAGATGAAAATGCTCTTGCTGACTGCTCTAGTACAGGTCAGTCTGTACCTGCAGCTAATCATTCTTTAGGACAATCAGGATATACTAGCGGCCAGAATCCGGTTGCCAAAAAGGCAGTTGTTATCAAGCAGGAGATACCTGTGGCCAAAGTTGAACCTCAGAATGCCATTTCTCAGTTTTACGTTAGTCCACAGAGGCAGCCACAAACTGCTGTTGTTGCCCAACCCCAAGCTTTATTAACTACACAAGGAACTGCACAGCTGCTCCTTCCACTGTCTATCCAAGGACCGAATTCTACAGCTGCAGTGCAGCTACCAGTTGGAAACATAAAGTTGCAGGTAAGGTTTTTTTTTAATGGGATTTTTTTATGGTTTGGTTTTTTTTTTCTTGTAAACTGCATGGCACTCTTTGCATAGTTTAGTGTACAAATAGGTAAATGTGCTGCTTACAAGATGAACTTCAAAAACAGGCTTTTTGAAGCCTGTTTCTGTTTTAGGGAAATGAGTAGAAAAACTTAAGAGCCAGCCTCTTTACAACTTCTTCTAGTACTTGCTTTCTTTGCCACTCTTGTTCCCAGATACTCTTTCCTGAAAAGTAATTGTATCTAAGAGATTTACTGCCTCTATGTACAGTTGGCTTGATTTATATCAGCATTTACCACCATTTTGTTAAATCCAAATGGTAACAGAGAGCTAGCTAATCCAGTACTTATTTTAGGGGTATACCTGCTTGCAAAATGTGTGTTTAACTCCCTTATGTGGTGACAGCTCATTATATTTAAAACTGTGAGTGCTAGGTTGTAGTACTCCAGTGGAGTTATAAGAAGAAACCATGATTACACTAATACTGTTTCTAAGCTGATTATAGGCACTGTCACAGTAAATAAATACAGCATAAGGTGAGATATGTTATCAATTAAGAGGTGTTAAGAGTAATCTGACCAAGCTGAGTTTACCCTGTTGGTCTAAGGTAGCATTAAGCATATACTTCCCAGTGGAGTTACTGGGATATAGCCAGATGAATCCCCTGCCACCCGCATGGTTTGTGCCAGCACAGCAGTCTGTCAGCTCCAGCGTGTACCTGGCTGTTGTAGCATGTTGTGGACCTAGGCTCTGGTGTTAGCATGTGCATCATCCCATTTAGAGATAATTAGTAGGGCTGTAAAATTCTAATGGGGGTGGGCCTCACACTCTGCAGTGCAAGAGCTATTCCTGGTATATATTTAGTATATCCACCCAGGCAGGTATTTGTCTGAGTTGTCCTGAAGTCTTGCTAGATCCTGTTACTGTATCAACAAGTAACAGATTTTAAGAACTACGGACTAAAATTGTTTTTCCTCAGGTTTTGTCACCTTTCAGTGGCCATTAAAAAGCTACTGTGATCTTCTTAAAAACAACCCTTTTTCTTGCATCATTAGTTTTGGCTTTCTGGTTACTGAAACCCAGTTCTCCTAGTCCTCTCTTACTGGTTACCCTCTCTGTATCTCTTATTATTTTCATTGCTCTCCACTGAACCCTATCCGGTTTATCTTTATTAAACTCTGTTTGCAAAATAAATACCACATTTTAGGTGAGAACTCACCTGTACCAGAGTGAAAATTTTGTGTCCTATACACAGTTCATATTCATCCTTCCCAGAAGACATGCTATCGGCCTTCTGCATAATCTAAGCAATAGATTTTTACATGATGTAATATACTGTGAGATACAAATAATGCAAGTATTTTATCTTCATCCTTTAGGCTCAGTCACAAGCTGGAATACAGACCCTATCACAAATACCTGCTCCTATTTCTTCTTCTGGCTTGGTCCAGACAGCACCTCAGATGCATACTCCACAATCAAAACACAATACCATCATGCAGCATGCACTTGGTCAGACCCAACAAATCAGAAAGGTTTGTGGCTAGCAATAAGCATTAAGATAAACAGTTGTGTAAACTAATTCTGCATAGTGCTTTCAGAATCTTTTACATGTCATCTGCGTTATGTATAAATGGTCAAGTCACCTAACATCTCCATATAGTGTTTTTTCTGTGTGATACAATGGGCTTTTAACTTCTTCTCTTTCCAAAAGTTTAGTCTATGCAGGAATTATTTTTCAGTTGTAAATAAAAATGTAAGGCTAAAGGCATTTTAACTTAATGGACATTTTAACTCTTATGGCACCACTCTTAACTATGTTCTTCCTTGTGCTGGACACAAGTAGTATACCAGGTATTCCAATTAGTTTTTCTTATTTTCCACTGACTAAAAATAGAAAACTCCTGTAGGCCTTTTACCTATGACTTCAGAGATTTGTTCTTTTATAGGAGTTACTTCTGGTTTTCCTACTTTACTTGTTTTAATTTTTATTTACAAAGAAAGCTGTGGACTAAAGAGGACAGCAATTGCAGTGAGTCAAAACCAGCTGCTCCTGTGGAATATAGGAAATGATTCAGAGATCCTCATCTTCCTCTTTACCCAAAAATAACCAGCTCTGAAATGTTCCTTTCCAAAACACATGTTCATCAATATTACATGCACAGCTATGAGTGCCAATCGAGTTACATTCATATGGTAACTGGTAACAACCATCAGCAGCAGTCCTCACAAAAGGAAAGACTTTCTCCTCCTCTCAGCCCCTTCCAGGCTGACTTCTACTCTTAGGAAATCAGAGACTGGTTTTGGACCTCTATTGCTTCCTTAGCAGTGTTGTTGACTCTATCACTTAAGAGAACAACAGTTTTCAGCCTGCCCAAAGCAAAAATAATTCAGAAAATACTCAAATTTCAGGATGGAGAGGGTAATTTTTACAGTATGTTGTGTAGCTGTCATAAAATATCTCAGCCTTCAAAGTTTATATTTCAGTGTACAAAAGTGCATCATAAACCCCATGTTCTGATATATTTTGGGGCTTCTACCTTTGCAGTGTCCTCTAATCTGGTAAGGCTCTTGTTCCAGATAAGAATTCATCTTAGAAGACATATGATTATGCTCTGCCATTATGCTCTAGACAGTTGGCTAATAAAGGGGAACACAACTAAATTATCATCATCACTCTTCATATTGCTTATTCAGTTGGCTTTATGTCATGGACATAGAGGTTATCCTACAGTAAGTCAAATTTGATACATATCCCAGGAGCAAATTTTACCCAGGTTCTCTGGGATTTGGTGAGGGAGTAATCTTACCTTTATAATTTGACAGGTCCCATTTAGACACACCCATCCTGAGTCAGGTACTTGTGCCAAAACTATAGCAGTTTGCTTCCCTTGCTGTCTAGAAGTTTCTCGAAATGACTGTGGGAGATAACCAGCAATATTGTATTCTGGTCTTTCCCTGTATTCAGATCAGTTGTCATGGAGACCACATAGTTCCCAACAGACTTCAGTCTGTGTTTGGCTGTCCTGGAGCTGAACAGCCTGCCTATCCTAGCTGGTTCTCTCACACAACTACTGCCATCTTTTACACAGAAAACCAGACAGCATAATCACAGTGGTTTTTACATCAGAATGGAATGATGATCCTGATGTGATCAGGACAGTCTTCCTGCAGTCAGCATTACATCTGCCTGTCTGGTGTTTGCATTTCATGAACCTTGGATACTTCTACATGCAGATTGAGATAATGAACTGTGAATGAGTAATGCTACTTTTTTGTCAATATGGGCTTCCTAATAGTGATTGCCTCCATAAATAGCTGTTTTCCAGAACGAGTTTCCCTTGAATCTTGATTTTCTCAAGTTGCTCAGATTTTTATGCAAACCAGCTGATTATTCCATTTCTTTTCTCCTACAGACTTGAGGTGTCTCTTCATATTCTAGCTACCACATGATCCTTGTTGTTCAGTTCATTCAGTAATAAGGAAACATCTCCACAGCCATTCACCTTAGTGGTATACAGCTAGAAAGTACAACTGTTTTGACACAGATGATCCAGGTGGCTAAGCTCACTCACAGCAGACTTAATTTGTTATTTGGACTGTACTCCAAAAAGCTTATCCTAGCTTTATCTCCATTTCCAATCTAACATTTGTCACACCTTTGCCACAAGGGTGTGATACTGAATTTAAGAAAACAGTCTTATGTGCTCATACATTCATAACTCCTCTTCCTCCCCTTTTTAACTTAGAAAATATGAGAAATAGGATACTGCTGGGAATCATTTACAATGAGTGTATAGGCTATCACTTGAAGAAATAAAAATTTAAATACCAGTTACAAAATTCAATGTTGATAGCCAGGTTCACCAGTTACATCTTCCACCTCTCCCTTACCACTCAGATATTTGTAGTTAAAAGAAATTAAAATTATATGGCACAAACCAAACCTTTCTGTCTTACAACAGGCAGCATACAAGTGTGGATACATACACTAGTTTTTATCAGGCCAGAAATAAGTTTATTTTATTGACTGTCCACTAGGTGGGGAAATCATGCCTACTATATTGAACTATTCCATACTTTTCTGAATTAATGTTGAAAAAATTGTATTACACTTTCCTAATACTTCCTGGAAACTTGGAGGAAAACAGTTATCAGTTATAAATGAAAGCATCTCACAGCACAGAGCTTTGAAACTGTAATTGTTCTAGATATCCAGATAATTCCACTGGAGAGAAAAAAATTGGTACAGACTAAATTCCTGTAATAGGGAATTTAAGCAAGTATTTTAAAAAAAAAGTCTCAAACTTTAATTGTGTCATTGTTATTATTTATAAATAAAAACCCACAACCTAAGACTGATATATTAATCCTTTACAGGTTTTTCCACCTACCACATCAAACACAGTATTTTCCTATCAAGCTGCACCAGTTACAACACCTTCACAATCTTTTATTAACAAAACAACAAACTCTAACATTCACCCTGTTGGTAATCAGGTTCCCTCTGTGCAGAATGGACCTGCTACTCCTAGTAAGGTAAGATTTGCCCAACAGTGTTCCACAAAGTTCAGTTTTATTTATTATTCTTAAAAAACACATGACTATGTACCTACTGCAATTCACTCTAAGAGGAAGAATGTTTTGTACATTTTAATGATGCATACATGTGTGGATGTGAGAGAATGAAATTATTGTTTTATTCCTCATTACCAGCACTAGTGTTACTTGTATATATGTAGATTGTTACACTAAAACAGGATAATCTGTAGAACTTGATCCATCTTTAATTCATTAAAATGTATTGTTTAGTCATTATTTTGTTATTTCCCGCAGCCTGGCTCTCCATCTCAAGCCCAGACTTATATTGTTCAGCAGTCTCTCTTCAACAACACAGTGTCCAAGACAAAAGACCCTCCTCGTTATGAAGAGGCCATAAAACAGACCCGCAATATTCAGACATCACACCGTGAGGTAATTTTCCTTTCTCCTGTTCAGCCTATTAAAAACATTTTTTCTCTTAGCATTACCAAAGCCATTGCTTGCTTTTATTTTTGTTTGGTGTCAAGATTTTCTAATATATCCTGTTAACATTTTAATAACCATATTTAAATACAGGACCCCTGCCTTATGATTATTTTTATTAAAGCAACAGACATGTAAATAAGTCTTACAGTATCCTGTTGGTTATATATATAATCAGGATAGTGCTGCTATTGCTACTTAACAGTAACTAGCCTTCAACTAACTTGTTTCAAGGATGTACAATACTCAAACCAGATGAGAAAATACATTAGTATTTTTCAAAGTGAGTAAACTTTAAGAGAATGTGTGTGAGTGTGTCTTTACACACTTAGGAAAACATACATGCTATGTGAGCTTAGGTGTTTGCTGAAAAAAATCTTGATGAGCAACTCAATGGGATGATGTCAGTAAACCATGATACCCATCATGTTGGAGTGAAGTTGCAAACAAAACTAATGAGGAGCCCTGACCTTATGCATTTTGGAACTATCCTGAAAGAGAAAGACTTGTAGTGACAGCATTGTGAGCTGATTTTGTGATGGCAGACACTCAAGCAGTAGCAGGGGTATCTAATGCCCTTTTATATGTTCTTGGCATGTGTAAGATTTACTCACAGTGATTATGCACTTCTCCCCACTGGCCTCTTCTCAAGAGCTAGATCTGATAGCAAATTACTTCCCAGCTCCAGAGTATAACCAATGTTTTAAAACACTTTTATTTTTTAATAAAGTATCATCATAAATTTCTCTATTTTTCTTTGAATGTTTTTGAAATAATAGGTTTGAGGATGGTTTAGCTTTTGGTTAATGTTCAGATATTCAGAAAGTGTCTGTTTAAACAAAGAAAAAGGTGATGAAAGCTTCCCTTCCTTTTAAAAAGAGAACAAGAATGTACAAATTGGGAAAAAACCCACATACCTAACAAAATGCATCTTACATGATGGGTATTGATGGGATATGTGTGAGACAAAGCTGTTCAGAGTGCACCCCCAAAGTCCTGCAGTTACTCCAGATACTTATCCTACTACAAAACAGAGTTAGTAATTCTCTGTCTTATTCCAGGTTTTCTGCACTCTCTTCAAGGTTGCCTCCATGAAATCTTTGCCTTGCTTTTCAGATTTTTCCCTGTTCCTTTGTACTGAAACTCACAACATGGAATACAAGTGTTTCTCCAAATTATTTCTGTTTTCTTGATTGACAGTTTCATAAAGTTGAATTTTAGTCTTGATCATAAGTTAGTACTTAAGTATTATTCAGAGAACCTAGGATCAATCAGGATCCTAGGATTTAGGAAAAAAATACTACATGAAAAAGAATAACCCTTTTCTCACACACTGCAGATTTCCAATGCACACAGTCAGCAGATGGATGATCTTTTTGATATTCTCATCAAGAGTGGAGGTAAGCTAATTGACATCCGTGTGATGTAGTGAATTAAGACTTGATGTTTTAACACTCAGTGCTACAATCAAATGAAAGAATTCTTCCAGTGAAAGGAGGTAGGAGCTATCCAGGCTGGATGAAACTACTTTTTCTGAAAGTTTGCAATAATTACCTATTAAAGAAAGCATTTACCAAAACACATACAGTCAGTCAACTTGCTGTGGAACTTCTCTGCCTGTAAAACAGCCCAGGCAGACCTTTGCAAGAATTCATAAAGCATTTAAAGGATTAAACTAACACTTTAGGTTAGCACAAACATATTTTATCAAAATTAGAAAAGTTGAGCTAGTCCATATAATGTATATTAAAAATAGACAAAAAATAGATTAAGGTAAGAGTTTTCAAGGATGCTGATACTAAATTTCATTAAATGTAATTATGTATCATTAACGGTAAACAACAAAGATACATTAGTGGGAAAAGTATGTATGAACTAGATGGAGACATTAATGAGTAACAACTTCCCATGTCAGTAAAAATAAGAGAGGATGAGAAAGGGACTGAAATAACTAAAGTAATATACAAAGTAGCTTTGCAGTAAAAGAAGAATGCTTTCAGGCATAATGAGGCTTTGTAAAATAAGAAGCCATTACAATACTGGGAAATACTCTGGTGCCAGGCAATTCAATTAGCTTGATGTTTTGTACTACTGTCATACAAGTGTCTTGGCAGCAGTAAATGCCAGGACATAAATGACTGATTTCAGGCTCTTGGAGGATTTTAGCCATATTCTAAACATCAAAGTGTTTTCTCTTTTTTTGAAGCAAATTGCAAAGTCAGCTGGAGAAAATGGAGTGGACAGTGACAGACTGAGCAAAGTGACCTGTGCAATGAACAACTCAATAAAATTTTAAAAATTCCTTCAGTGCTTTCATTAAAATACTGCATGGGTCATTCAAAACAGTTCTACCTCTGGAACAGAGGATGTAGGAAACATTGGTGTACTTACTTAAATATTTGCTTTGATGCTTACATTACCACATTTATTTAATCTTAAAGGTAACAACTGTTCCATATTTGCAAAGTTGCCACAAAAAAGCAAACATTTCCTGACTGTCTTCATGAAAAATTAACTAAAGTATTCAGGGCTCTTGCACTTACATAAGGAAATTCTACACTGAAAAATTTTTTTCTTTATTAGCATACTTCAATAGAGTGAGAGAGTTAATTTAGTTAAGCTTTGCTTTTACTAAGCAAATAAATGCTCTTCATTTCAATAAATGCTCTTCTAGGCTTTATAGACTTTACTGGGACAACTAATGGAAAATCTATTGTCAGGTATATTTTTGCTGACAGAAACATCATCTGTGCTAGAAGATTTATTTGCCTATTCTAGTTTGTCTAATCTTAATTTTGGACTCCATTGACATGTAACAAATTAACTGGAACTTACATTGTTTTCTTGCCTTTTTTTGTTACTGCCACTATCTCACATGGAACTTCTGGGCAGAAATGTCCAGAAAACAGTAGTTTTAGCCTCCAGAATCAGGAATAAATGCATAAATAAATAAATCACATCAATTGATCTTTTAGACTCTTAACTCATCAAGGTGGGCACAACTAAATAGAGATGGAACTGAAAATTGTTTCAGGTACTCTTCTTTAAATGAGGAAATCATTCTAATTAGTCAGAGGAACTATAAACATAAAGAAGCTAAAGATAACATCTAGAAAATTGGTCCTCTTTTTATTCATATATATATACTCAAATTAGCTGTACTTAAAGCAGAACTCTGGAACTTGTTTTAAAATACTTTGTTCCTCAGAGAGTACCTGACATAATCTGATGTACATTGTGTTTGTATTGTAGGAACAGCAAAATCACTTATTCCATTGAGTTTGCTGTGGATACATCTCAATAACTACAAAAAATGAAGTGGGACTTGTAAGCCTGAGGATATATGTAATTATCTTTTTGGAATACAACTGTTTTGTTTGGTTTTTTTACAGAGATTTCCCTTCCAATAAAGGAGGAACCATCTCCCATTTCTAAAATGAGACCAGTAACAGCCAACATCACTACAATGCCAGTGAATACGGTGATATCCCGCCCACCCCCACAAATCCAAATGGCCCCTCCTCCAGGGTCCTTGGAACCAACAACCAACTTGTCTATAAGTTTGGAAAACCAACTTGAAGCCCTGCTGGATGGAACTTTACCATCAGGTAATGAAATTCCTCAACTGACAAGCAGTAATGAGGACAGAGAGCCATTTTCTTTAATTGAAGACCTCCAGAATGATCTGCTTAATCACTCCAGCATTTTAGATCACTCTCATTCACCCATGGAAACATCTGACCCACAGTTTACCCCTAATAATTCTTGTCTGTCTCTTGACCTTCCTGATACAAATTTGGACAATATGGAATGGCTCGACATTACAATGCCCAGCTCCTCATCTGGACTCACTCCTCTCAGTTCTACTGCCCCCAGTGTGTTTTCCACTGACTTTCTAGATCCACAAGACCTACAGTTGCACTGGGATTAAGCTATAGCAAATGAGACCACAGCCTGCAAGTCTCCTTGCAGCAGAGATTTGTTGTTATACCATTCTGATTGCAGTTAAGACAGTAATGTTTGGAAGAACAGATGCTTGAATCTAATTCCATAATGATGTTCAAGTTTACAACAGTGAATTACTTTATGCTCCTATTAGTAATGCAGATCAGGGTCCTATGAAAGCTGTATTTCACAAGTCAAGAAAGGATGCTTGTACTTACTGATGAAAAGCACCCCAAGGTAAATGCATCACAAATATTTAAGAAAGAAAGTATGTCTCTGACTTCATAATGCTTGAATGAGCAACACATCATGGCTAAACTTAGAGAAGCAAAAGTGAGATTTCAACTGTCTGTATTGACACAGTGAGCAAATGTTTGGGGGAGGGTGAGGTATCACTGCACTTCATTGTTCCTGTGGATAGCCTGAGCCAGGTTCAAAATTAATTGTGAGGGCAAAGGCAAGTAGAAGCACTGGCTGGTTCAGTGACATTTCATATATCTAGTCGCTTAATTTTTTCAAGTTGTTTTTATATTTTGGTTTGGTGGTTTTTAAAACTCTTCCCCCATACTTTAATTATGAGGGAAGAATTTAACTACATCCAAAGGGACATTAAATGTAACTTTAAGAACTCCACTGTAGCTATGCCAGGTAATATTGAGAACACTGAATTTTGTAAAGCAATGCTCTGGATTAAATAGCTAGGGTTTATGTGTATATCGGACAGTTATTTGTATACTCTTTTAACTTTGTATAGCTTATTTTTGTGAACAGAGGGGAACAGTGGTCTTCAAACAAGAGTTTCTTATAATGGAAATCATAAATATCCTAATTTACTTTGTGTCTAAGGATTTCTGTTAGATCCTTCAATCCAGTATCTCAGCATATTAGAACAATTTAAGGAAGAGGAAAAAGTTTAATTAATGCTGTTGTGCACTATAATCCTGCAAGCATCTCTGCAAGAATCATCCCAATGCTCTCAGTAAAAGATGTTTGTAGGATCAGCCCGAGTTGCAGAGGACAGTATTGACAGGACAACCATCATTCCTTAATAAACACTTTATTGAACACCTTTGTCTACCACTACATAACATCAGGGAAGCTAAACAGAGAAGCTGCTTGGTGAGAGTCCTAAATAGCACACACTTAGGGAATGTTAAAAAAGGCTGATAAGCAGCATGAGGATGTACACTTTTGTGATAAGAAGGCATATTTCATACATGAAACAGATGAAACAAAAATGAAGCTCTTACCTCACAGCACAGCACATGAAAATATTATTTTTTTAAAACCCTTTTTTTTTTCCAGAGTCTAAGCAGTTGGAAAAATAAACAAAAAGAATTCAAATAGAAGTAAAATACTTGGTAATTTTATGGTTGTATCTCAGGTAATAGCCATAGATGAAGTAGGCTGATAATCAAGCATAAAATTGGAATTATTTGCTATTAGAGAATTCCGTATTTACTGAACAATAGAAATGTGATGTTTTCTAGTCTGAAAACTCATCTCATTACAGACTTACTTTCTCACCACTAATTTTCAAAAATAAGTTTTGTACCAACTAATGGAAAAATACCCTGAAGCTTTTGCTCATTTCTTACAGTAGTAATACGTATCCAAGATTCAAAAAAAAAACCAAACAAGAACAGAAAGTAGCTGTTAACTATTTAGAAACCTGTATCACATTTTAAAAATCTAAACAACACAATCATGCTAACAACAGACAAAATACTTTTGTCAGAAAATGTTGTGGAATTAACTGCAAATTTATGTCTCAAGATAAACAATGCAGTCTGATTTACTAATGTTACGGAATTCCACTGGCTTTAGATAAAACAGTGAATTTTATCACTTTTTCAGGGTTTAAACTAGTATCGTGTTTGCATCATATCAGTTATCAGCACTTTATTTAATTTGTATCTTCAATACTTTTACAGGCCAGGATTTACTTTAATCTAAAGCTAAGAACAGAAAAACAATCTGTGGAGATTTTTGTAAAAAAAGGATGAAGTTGAATGACCTATTTCCTCATTCCTTCTTGCTGTGCCTACAATACTTGAGAACATGTGGACTGTCTGCCTTAAATTTTGATGGGATAGGACTCTTCAGTAACATTGAAAAAATACATTCACCTTTTTGCATTCCTTTTCATCATATTATCTTGGGAGCTAATACTCTGAGATACTAAGTGCCCTCAGCTGTTGTGAGAGTAAGAGTTAAGGACTCTTGGTCTGATAGGAACAACTTTGAATGAAATCTAGTGTTCTGCAGTACTGTCAGTTTATTATGTGTGATGCAGCAGACATCATATCACATATGTGTGGAGAGAGTTACCCCATTTTGACCCTGCCTTCTAATTAAATAAGAGGCAAGTAAATTAATTTTGAGAGGACGAATTAACTTACAGCAACTGTACTGTCATTTTTGATATGCATGTAAATAGAGCTTGAAACTGGCAAAGTCATCTTGCTGCAAAATTATCCATATTGGTAGTGTAGAATGTTAACAAATCCATAGGAATCTCTGTGCAGAAAAAAACCCAAACAGTTGAGATGTGTTGTTATCAGTACAGTATAGCTTTCTACTTTAAAAGTCTATTTAAAAAAAAAATAATTGCAAAATTAAGGGATCATTTTAGTTTTTGAAGTACAAATACTCTAGATTAGGGAATGTGTGATTACTTTTTTGTACATTTCAGAATTATGTGTATTAAACCTTCTATATAATGGTTTGCTTTAGACTTTGTTCTGAAATGTGGTACCTTTGCCATAGTTATATATGCCTGTCATGGCAGATACAGTTTTTGCTTAAACTTTCGTGTGTGCATGTTTTACATAACAATTTTTGTAACAAATACAACACATCTTAGAAATTTATTTGTGACTGTGCAGTTTGACTGTACAGAACTCAATATATTTCTCATTAAGAGAACAGTTGCAAAAGGAATGCACTGGCACTAAATTTGCCTTTTAATGGCTGTAATGTATCAATGGAACACATCCTATCAGATGTGTTGTTAGTGGGTCCTTCAAAGTAATGAAGAAAACCAGTGTGAAAATCACAAGTTGGTGCTTACACTTCCAGACACAAAGAGAGCTCAGATATGTTTTACAAGGCTAACGTTAATCAAAAGGAGTCACATCCTGCATTTAATATCAAAAAGGTATTTGTTACTGCACTTTTAGTGCCATTCAGCATTAAGGCATGTACGTTTACAAGCAAAATTTTGTTTAATAGTATAATAGTAAAGAAGTCATTGTCATAAATTAGCAGTTCTCTCTGAAAATAAGATGAATTTACAGCAGTTGTTCTCTGCAGAAATTCAGTCTAATCCAGCCATGGGGGCTTGCAGAATCAGACCTTTAAAAAGTTAAGGCCACAGATGTAAGTAATAATCTCTACATAATACTGAAATTTCTTTCCAAAGTGTTTCTAAATTCACTAACAGGAGTTATATTCATGGAAGCAGATGATCTAACCAGAAGCTTCCATATTAAACCTTTATGTTATGTAATCTCAAGCATTCAGATGCCTGAAAAGCGTGGGCACTGTAATTGGAAACCAAACACAAGCTGCTGAACTGCTTTGAAGGCAGACAAAATGCAATCACAGAATACATTTAACTGGAAGGGCATTATGTAATCAAAACACAGCAAAGCTCAGCGGTGTAAACTATTATTATTTGGATGGCATCTTCAGTGTATTATCAACTTAAAGCAAATTCTATTAAAACTGGAAAAAACAATTCTTCTATTTATCTCTAGTAAATGTTCTGCTAAAACTCTTTATATTGTGCTCTACTGAATTCCCTTCTGATAATTTTTAGGCCATACTACAGATGTTTTTTTATGTGAGATACATGACAAGGAGTTACATTTAGGATATATATGGCCAATGAAGAGCATCCATTAAAACCCAAAGTAATCTCAAATATTCCTATTATAACATTTTTCTAGGAATAAAGTGCAAAAAAGAGACACATTGTTCCGTAGTGTCCAATACTGAACTTAAAGACTTTCTAAGTTAAAAGTGCATAAATGTATTTGTAGAAATCTAGCCAAAAAAGCCATTCTAGCTGTGAGAGCAAATTCTCAATAAAATGCAGGGAACGGTTAATAACTGTATAATCACACTATTTTTATAAAAAATACAGCTCAGATATTCAGAAGACAGCCTAAAATAAATTATAATAATATAAAATTTAAATAGGAACCAAAGCATTGCCATTTATATTGCCAAAGGAGGCACTTTGTATTTTGAAGCATAGGAAATTAAATCCCCCGAAGTATTATCCATACTTTTTTTAAAATAAGAATGTAGATATTTTCAAAGCTGTTTTTGATGTTTAGCAGTACAGATTCATTTCTGTTGTTTGAGGAATTTGTATTAAGTAATAGCACAGGCTTTTTTCCAGATAGGATTTTTCTTCACAGTACTGCTTGCAGTAGAAATAACGCTAACCCTAGTAGGTGTTTCTCTTCTTTTTTTCATAGTCGTAATTATGTCTTAGCATCTCATTTTCTGAAAAGAAGAAGATAGACATCTGTCTCTAGGGCCCTCTTTATTTAAGCACTACTTTGCTAAATGCAAATTATGGCAATCAGGGCGTCATTTTATGTATTGCCTTTCTATAAGAAACCATGATGCCTTTGTATTTGCTGTTTGCACCCCTAAAATCAATTCCATATGTTTGAATGCCATATGTTTTGCACATTGTATTGTATATATGTAATGCATACTGTATTTTTATATGTGTACTACATTTATCAAATATTTTGTACATAGTGGCAATATTGTAGCTACTGAGGGAATGTTTGATATTTCAGCATTTTCGCTAAGTGTCTCAAATAAAAAAGGAAAACTGTGTTCATTCGTCCACGCTTACTACTTAAAAGAGAGAAATACCATTAATACTAATAAATAAAAATTCTGACTCCTGTGAGTCAGAAACAGTTGGCCTACGTTCAAAGTATCTTTCTCACTAAAAGGAAAAAGAATGAAATCTGCACTTAGACACACTCCAAAAGAATGATGGTTTGTCTTCAAAATAGGGAGCCAAAATCTATAAGAATAAGAGATTTCCTTGATCTCAAAGTTCAGGTTTGGAGATTTCGGGTTCTGTTTTTTTAAGCAATACTATTATATAACTAATCTTTAGTATTTTCTCAAGAAAAGGCAGGGTAAGAATGCAGATTGTTCCATACTTTTGTCATTTAAAAAACCCTAACTCCTAATATATGCACAAGTGTAATTATCTTACATTAACACACAGGTAAAATACATATAATACTCTTTGCTATATTTTTAATTAAGTGGCTTCATAGAAGTCAAAATACTGAAAACATAGTCAATTACTTTTTTATATAGCTCATAAGCCATACAGCCCTTATTTTGCAATTTACCCAGGTATTTTCATGATGTGCAGCTTCTGGGATTCAACCACACACACTTTATCTATTAATTACTGAAAACCAATCCACTCTTAAAAAAACTTCCAAGAATCCCTATCCTGCCGTAGTAGTTTTTAGAAACTAAGAACAGTTTAGAAAGGAGGGCTTTTGACAGGCTACCCAGAAAGTAACTGTGTGTTACCTGCACAAACCTTAGAAGCTCTCAGAGTGTATTAAAAGCTGCAGAGATGTATTAGGTAATTTTGGACATCCCCATTCCTCTTCACAAGAGCAAACACTTCATTTAAAAAGTCTCCTGAAGAGGACTTTAGCATTACATAATGCATGGGTTGGCCATGTATGATTGTGTAAGGGTGCTGAAGAGCTCACTGAACAAGCACTACTTTAAACACATCCCCATCAAAAAGAAAATTTACCAAAACTTCAGATGCTGTGGGAAGTCTTGTGAAAAATGCAGTATGATTCTGACACACGTATTTGTAAACCACAAAGTCCAGATTCCAGCAAAATTCTCTGAGGATAGTCGCTTGGCTTAGTCCACATCTTTTGGTGTTGGTGAGAGGAACAGACTGCAACACTGACATCATCTATAAAAGCAACAGCAAGGGACACGGGGGGGGTATAGTTCAGGTCTGGCTTACAGTGTCAAGGTGAAAAAGGGAAAAAGAAAAACCCTGAGTTTCTTGCTCCCTGTAAGGGGAGAAAAAAAAGCAACTCAAAACACAGAATAAACAAGGCACTCCAGAGAGCACCATGTTCCTTTTGGGAACCTCTGCCGCCACTGCCCTGGCGCAGCCTGGTGGAATGGTTTCACTGAGCTGTCAGATCAGGACACAGATCTCTTAGAAAGCTGCCTCTGCCATCAAGGAAGCTGATGAACAGTCCCCATAGTTTAACCTCATTTGTGAGTCAAGTGCAACATTTTGTTCACTGTGCAAATGAACTTCTCAGAGCAAAGTAAAAAAAATACTAATGTGTCATTGCAGGTTACTGGGTGTATTTCACCTCACAATACAGACTTCTGCTCCTAACTGAGTTACATTGGCACAGGTAGATAGAGAAATAATCCCTGTCTAAGTTAATGTGGGCATTTTTATCAGCTACAAAATACTGCAATCCTTTTTTTTAGTCGAATAAAACAAGAAAGTAGAGTTTGTATCACATTCTTCTGAACTGAGACTGTTTCTAAATAAAAATGGATTTCTATAAAAAAACAAATAAAAAAAAACAAGTACAAAGAATAAGGCAATTCTGTGAGAGATTAAGGAATATTTGAGATATACCATAATATAAATAATTAGAATATTATTTCTGATACACACAAAATTACACGCCCTTGCATTCATGACTTTCTTGAATTACTGCAAGGTTTTCAAGACCTGCAAATTTTATTCTGCTTAGCTTCCAGTACAGAACACCTCTATGCATGCCTTCAGGAGAATGAGCTACCAGAGGTTAATATGTGCAGAGTTTCTTTTCATTACTAAGCTGCTTAATTTAAATATTTACTGTTCTACTTCCTTTTGTGGAGGCAGTCCCATTACTAGATCACCCACCCTTTAGACTCTGTTCTACACTGTGTACATCAGAACTTGGCCAACTACAAAACCCATAAAGTAGTAAGTAGTACCTATAAAGGTGAACAAATGAAAACTTCAGAATATTTCCTGTTGATTTCATAAAATACCTTTCTTTATGAATGGTAACCATTCTAAAAGTTTGTAGGCTACTTATGCCACAAACTTACCTTCAGAGATTATCCCACACCAAACACAAACACTTCAAAACAAGTGCAGCACTTTTTGCCTATGTGTTTGTGCATTACAGAATTTATAGTTAGAATTTGTCAGAGATAAAGCACTTGTTTTGGTTCCAACTAGCAACCGGGGGGTGATTGCTTCACAAAAATCAAGAAATATAAACACATGACCCTCTCTGCTAAACTGTGTTTATATTAGTATTGTGATGTAAACACCAAGACATGAAGGGCTGATGAAGCTTGGGATCATGCTGAATGAACTTGTTCCACAAGCTGAACCCTGTTTTTTAATAAAACCAATACATTAAACCATGTTCTACAAATGGCCATCATCACATTTGTCTTTACTCTGTACAATATTAAATGCTATACACTTGTGCCTATTAGCTGGTTGCGTGTTATGAAAATGTTGCTAAAGGGACATAATTCCTAGACTATTTTTATTGGCTCGTCAGCCATGTGTCCTTAACAAGAAAGAGGTCACACATTTCCACACTCCATACTGTATACAAACCCACTGAAACTTTCCTACAAGAGAATCAAAATATCTGAAAATTTTTAGAGTAACTCTAGGAAATGTTTCCCTTCACATAAAAGATATGTGGAGAAGGGTCTTCAGTCTTCTCTGCAGAACAAATACTCTGATATGCATGGCATTGTTCTTGAGTCCCTCCAGGAAAACTGCTGTTGGTCAAAAGTTAAAATTAAAAGCGCTCACCCCACCTAACATCCAAGCACTCTCCCTCCTAAAGCAACTCCTCCATCTAGTAAAGAGTGAGGCTTAGGAAAGGAAGAAAAAAAACCTGGTGATTAACTTTTTCCAACAGAATGTCTGATATTATCTTTTCAGCATCAAGTCTTAACAGATTTTCCTTTAGGAATTTAGTATGTTTTAAAAAATATTTCGTCAGAACACTGCATAAGTAGAATTCAGCATAAAAAATAAGGGCTTTCACACAGAGTTTAAGCAAGGGTAATCACCAGCATAAATGACACTTTAAAATGAAAGTATCCAGACATCAAAAGAAACCACAGGCAATTTACACATTTTACAATGAAATGTACATTTTTACTTATAAAAAACTATCGTTTTGATAGATCAGCTCACCATTAAAAAGGACTTTGTTTAGACAGATAGACAGTAAATATTTTCCAGACAAATTGAAACAGTTAGGCTTAGAGAGTAGGAAATTTTTTTAAACCCTGATCAAGTATTTCTTCTTAATCTAGTCAGAAGACTTTTATGATTGCAGATTGAACTTGCTATCTCACCATATAGTTAAGGAAGAACTTAAGCACTAGAAGTTACATTACCATCAAACACTATTTCTGATGCCAGACAAATACATTTAGTAATAATAGTGTATTTTAAGAGATGTAACTCATTTATTCCACATATAATTCCAACTGTCCCCTCTGCTTCCTCCCATCTCAAAACTACCACACAGCTCACTGCAGGTGAAGCTAATTCACATTGCTGTTTGTCGGAACAGAGGCATGCATGGGATTATCACAGAGAAGCTGAAAAATGGCAACTTTTGAAGAACTGAAACATTTTACTTGTAGTCAAGCATGAGTCAGGCATGAGTTTGCCTGATAAGAGTTCAAATCACATTTTAAAAGGGTACAGATATATTATTCCTTTGGGACACCTGCATTACAGCACCACCAAATCAGTAACTGATGTCAATCTTTACAAAGGTATCTCTGTTAACATGCTTTAGTTTCACAAGGAAAGGACCTGGTTTCAGGTCACATTCGTAAATACCTAAAAGGCCAATCTAGAAAAATCTGTACAGTATCTTCTCTGCATTTCACAACATTAAGTCGTTTGCGGTTTTGTTTTGGATTATTTTTTTTTTTTTTTTTTTTTTTTTTTTTTTTTTTAACGAATACCTGACAATTAAAGAATTTCATAATTACCATTTAATTTTCCGAACGTTTTGCACTCCTCCGCCTCTTCTCAAGAGGCGGCAGTCCCTCTCAAGCTGGTCTGAGGAAGACCACATTGTTTCCAACACATTTCCTAACCTAAGAGTGCCATCTTCTGGTAAAAAAACCTCCCGGTGCTGCAGAGCTGAGCGTTCCAGTCAGTTGCGGCACCACAGAACCACACCCTGCCCCGGGGAACACCTCCCGCTCGATGCCGCGCCGGGCCCGGACGCTTTCAGAGGCGGGAGCGCCCCGGGGCTCCGTTCCTCGATGGAACCGACGAGGGGAGAAGACCTTGCGGACGCCTTCATAGACGGACGAGGCAGCTCCTCGCCGTTACCCCGAAGAACGGGCCCTTCCTCAGCCCCTCCGGCACGTTACCGACCAGACACCTCCCCAGGGCCGCCTCCCCCCCGCCCGCCGCTGCCTG
>JAAWXA010000038.1:5748882-5844787 GCA_038090715.1 Florisuga fusca
CGGGCCCCGGGGGGAGGGAGGGCTGGGCTGGGCTGTCGCCCCGCCGGGCACCCTTGGGAGCTACAGGTGTTCGCGCCTCCCGGGTGTCCGGCACCGGTCCCCTCCTGGTGCCTAATTGTGGCTTCTGGGGAGACTTTGTCAAACACAAATAACTACAAGTAACAGCGCTGATAGGGGTCGATACCTATCATTTGATGAGCTCGTGAGATGACAGGAAAATATTCTCAGTCATCGCAACCAGAAATAATTCTGTTAATTCCCCTTTCCAAAGGCCACACGTTTTATTTTAACATCTCTACTTAGAGAATTTCCATCAACTTCTCTGCATTTTCTTTTCAAGGTGTATTTGCTGAACACACAGCGGTTCGGCTAGGACAGCATTCTTTGGCTCTGTATTTTGATTATAGAAAGCAGAGTAAGTATAATAGTGGCTTTTCAAGCACAGCAATTAATTGCTTTTAAAGCATTTATCTACTACAGTCATCCACGTGTAAACTATAATGCTTTTAAACTTGGACTTTATTTAGAAGCTCTGTTGAAATTATAAACTGAGGATTTAGAAAATATGTTCCTTTTGTCTACACATCTCTACTTTTCCTCATCTGTGAAAGAAGTTCTTATGAAACAATGCTGAGGGCAGTAAGCTTTAGACACAGCTGAACACTGAATCTACTACTGTTAGTAGGAAGAGACCTAACTGTTTCAAGTAAAGTGAAAATTTTCTAGTTTAAAGTAAAAAATTTAGAATAATTTCTATGCAGGCATATCTATGATGTGTCAACATTAGTCTTAAATACAGTGGAACAGATAAGTAAGTTGTTATTTTGAGAAGAAACGATAGTAGGTATTTAGAGTGATGGGTCTAATAAATGTTATTCTGGGGGAGTTCCCTGTCAGATTATAAACACTTAAGGAAGGTGCTGCTTTCTTACTTAATAAATAAAATAAATGTGAATAAAACCAAATAGTATCTGATAGCATTTCTTGCTGTCCAGAATGTGAAGGCATGTGCACTGTGACTTGACTACAATATCATTTATTAGTCTGAAAATTACTTTATAAGCAGTGATTTTCTCAGTTGATTGGGCATATCTTACAAAGATACTTTACTTTACAAATTGAATCTCAGAAGGTTGTGGTTCCAGAGTCGGGGTTTTGGGGGCGAGATGAGCTTATGTTTTATCCAACTGGCCCACAAAGTCCCGCTTTTGGTGGTCACTTTGTTCTGCAAAAGAAACCAGTACGTTATGGCTCTTACAGTGGACATTAACCTTAGTAGTTAACTACTGCTGCACTTAGTAAAAGGCACCCTAAATTAATAATAATACTCCAACTTTAATGTTGTATTCAGCACTAAAAATTGATAGAAAATACTATAATCCTGAAAATTAAACACAAAAAGGAAGTTTCCTAACTTTTGGTGGTGTTTTTCTCTTAAAAAGCCAGTGAAAGCCCAAGAAAGTTACGTTTCAAAGAAGGGTCTGTCGGTTATAGATGAATTGTGACAGAAGTCCCTAGGAAAGACAGGCATCTTAAAATTTGAAAATGTCATAAACACCAGTAACATCTATATTCTCAATCCCCTCCTCAGGTTGTTTTGTTTTTATTTCTCACACTGTTCAGTTTTAATTAACCTCTTTGAGTAGCTGAGTTTTTACCTCAGTGTGTGTGTCTGCATCTGTATGGTCTGTATCTAAACATCAATTTAAAAATCAATAGTTTTGGTACTGATAAAAGTTGTAGAATATATTTTTATTAGTAAGGGAATGTAAACCTGAACTTGGTAGAGCTCTTTAAGTTCATGTTACTATATACCTTTGGGTACCAATATCCTAAAGAATCTAAGCATAATTTTTACTTTAGAATTATGTAATTGTACTTTCCTCATGGGATTCTAGTAAGTGTTGAAAAATTGTTAGTAGATAAGCTGAATTTTCTTGTGGCTCTGAATGTACTATACATGTAGTTAAGACTGAATGAAACAAATTACACTCACAAACTATAATTTATAGAATGTCTTATATGCATATGCACACAAAATACATACAGAAGCATCCTCTCAGTTGGTGTAAATGTGTCTGTCATAGTTTTGACATTTTATGCCAGCTAATCACCTGCTTAAGTTACACATAACCATATAGACATTCACACTGCTGTCACATTATCATTGCAAGTCAGATTTATTTTAAGTGCTGACTTGCTTAGACAGCATCAATTTGAGTATGTCAAAAAGACCTGGAAATTCAGCTGAAGTTACACACTGTTAAAGAGAAGCTGGTGGTACCTGGTGTATCATACGACTACATGCAGTATTTCTGTAGTTATGCAAATGGAGCTCATGCTGAATGATCAAGATTTTACTATGGAATTCTGTTTTGCTTTTTTTTTTTTTATTCTTCTTCACATTTTATAGCAATATAATCACCAAACATATAGACTAGGACCTACCTGCAATACCACTGCAAGAAATTCTTCATTTGTTTAAGACTAAAATCTAATGTGGAAAAGCTTAGGTGAGAATTATGCTGCTAAAATGCCTTTAGCTACTATTTTTGCATGAAATACTATGCTCAAAAGCAGCATTTTTGAAAAGGTTACATTTTCATGAACAAATTAAGCTACAAATTTAATAGAATTGTAGAATTTTTTTTTTTATTACAGTACTTAGTGTATGAATATATTCTAGACCTGTCAACTTGTCAAATATTACAAGTTGTCAGCTTTGAATCAGTTTATCTCCTGTGGTCTCATCACTAGTATTCTGAGAACGTAAGAGCAGAGAATCAGAGATTACAAAGTGGATCAATGTAAGGATCTTGCTTTAAGGGAAAATAGAAACAAACTTAAATATCCAAACAGCAGCAAAGATCTCTTCTGCTCTGCTGAAATAACAGCACTTGCTTCTTACCAACGTATTACTTTAAAGCTCTTAAATTAAACATGTAATTTTATATAGCTGATTTCAGTAAGATGTGTTTTACATGGCACACTTTGTCAACCAGCTATTTTTGGATATTTTTTTCAAAATAGGTTCTATTGGACTCTTTGTTGAAGATACATGAAATTCACATGCATTCCTTCTAGCACCAATAATCTAGCTACAGGATTAATAAACTATTTAAATCATTAAAGAGCAATGTTAAAGAACATAGTTACCCTTCTATGGGCTTTCCTCATACAAAATTTTTATTTGCATGTACTTCCCGTTGTTGAGTTTACAGAAAGAGCTCCTTTTTGTCTCTAGTATGCAGCAAACCAGACAATTTTCTCCTACTACAGATAGCACACATGTATAAACTTTAAATGTATGTTCATTTTATATCTGTAATCCAAATCAATGATTAGACAAAACAGTTTAGATCCCTAAATATCTATGTAGTAAAAATTTTCTCTCTTTCCCACACACTGGTTATCCCACAAGGTCTGCATGAAGCATGAGGTGGTAGCCCAAGAGCTGAGACTTCAGAGTGGATCCAGAGTGTTAATAATTAAATATCTGGAATTAGTCTTATCTTCCTATTTGAAATGAAAAAATAAATTTACAGAAGCTAAAAAAGTAGATGGTACGTTTGGAATCAAAACTAATTTTCGCTGAGATAAAACCAATCCTGAATTACTGAAATAATAGTAATTAGAAAAACACTAATTAGAAAGATCAACTCCAATTACTTACTGCATTTAACATTTATAAAAATGAAAGCCCTACTAGGTATATATTTTAAACTACATTTTAGAATTACTTTTCTGCATTTTTAAGCAAACCTCTAAAAGAAAAACACCTCCTCAGAAGAGGATTATCAAATAGCCTGATCTGTTTACTTTTGAAATTTTATTGAAAACAGTGAAAAGATCAGGACCTCTATCAGAGTCCAGTGATACAGTTTGGGGAACGGTCTGTGGCCAGCATTTTGTGAAGCAGGGCCTCAACCTTTGACATCTCCTGACCTCATGTTGCAACAGAAAGGTTTTGTGACTCCCCTCTGATGTAGCCATAGAAAAAAAAGAGGGAAGTAGCGACCCTGAGCTTGGAAACTCCTGACCTGGAAAACCTGAAAATTTTGCCTTAGTAAAGTTTACAAAATCCTTCCTATGAAGCTATCCAGAGTTTTTCTCTCAAAAATCCTTTAAAAATCATATTTAGTAGGTTATGAAGGTTAAAAAAAAAATAATTGTTTTTTTATGTCTTTAAAATATTAGAAGAAAGACATTGAACCATTTCTATCACCTGGAAACTACACCTGTAGTGGAAGAAGTGGTAGAAAAGTGGTTGTATTATGTAAACTGCCAAATCCTCTTCAGAGCATGCAGCCTTAGACTGTGAAGCTTTATTAATTACAAGGATTTCTTGTTGCAATGTCATGCACTTTTCTTGAACAATATAAATATGCAGAGAATTTGTATAATCACAGAAAAAAGAAGCAAAGATTCAGCTTTTCTTGCTTGTTGTCAAAATACCCAAATAATTTATGTTTACAAGATTTCAGTGCAAGGGCAATATTTATGTAGGCAACTTGTGAATGGATAGGTGTTATGCAGCTTGTGGATTTTTCAGGATATTTCTACAGCAAGTACAGAATAAATAAAGATACTAGAAATAGAAACACATCTAATCACTGAGGCAACTTCCTTGTTGAGCTAGCCAAATATGATTACATATTAACAGTTGGTTTCAGGATTCCTGACTCCCTGTTGGACATAAGGCTCTTCAATTATCAACATTGTATTTTTCACACAGGAATCATAATTCTCTACAGACAGGCACTGGAGTTTTCAAATACATTTTTTCTTTTTTCTCTTCCTGTTTGGAGCACACCTGCTCCTCTCTGAGCTCAAAAGAGGTCTTAAAAATTATGCATCTATCTATGTGATTTCCTAATATCCTGAATGCTTACACATCACTGATATACATTAATAACTTTAAACAAACTATTTTAATCTTTTCAGTTAATACTGCTGTAATATTTTGATTTCACTGTTAATGGAGGAGACTACAATCCACTAGTGTAATGTAATAGTGATGCATTTTTTCTATTTTAAGTATCTCTGTCTCAGTCAGCCCAAATCCTTTACTGGAATTGCCTTTCTATATCAACTGATACAAAACAGTTGCTAGACAGCAATTTGTTTAAATAATAGCTTTTGGTTTGTAGGTCATGATAAGAATTAAAAGAAAACAAAAAGACAAAATGTGCTCTATCATCTACAACAAGGCATGGATAAATGGTTTTAGAAAAGGGTGACAAAAAAATTCAGTATGTTTCAGGATTAGTCCACAAGGGTCAGTAAAAATAACAGAATGCAGTAATTTTACCAAGGAGATATTTCTATTTTTTATATATTGTTACTGTTAAAAAATGTGTATCAGTCAGCATAATCCAGATCTCTGCTTTGATGCTGCTGTTTGTATAAAACCTCTCGTAATTAAACATCTATTTTGTGTAACAAAAACTGCACACACCTCAGTCAGTAGGTGCCTGGATGCTGGTGTAAGTCAGCAGTATCTCCAGTGAAATCGCTGGACATACATCAAGAAGTGAAATTGAGATCACAGTAAAATTTCTGAAACCTGAGGAAAGAACTTGGTTCATTTTTTGTATTAGAACATGAGCAAACAAAGAGCAAATGTTACTACACAGCACATCATGTTAAATAATATATGAGGAACTGAGCATGCTTTTTCAACAATATTACTACATTTTCTGTGTTATGCTACAAGAATACATTGAAGAATATAGGTGCTATTTTGTGTGTATTATTTTAAAAGAGTAACTTTTAACTAGGCATTTCAACTTATGTATCTCGTAAAAAATGAGAGATGTAGGTCAACAGTTAATGATGATAATATTATTTTACTTTTTGCTTTTTTGGGAGCTGAAAGAACAAACATTGTTCTGGATTCTCTGTGCTTTATGCATAAAGTTGTTAGCTTCCCAGTACTAATGCTTTTTGTCTTAGATAACTGCTTCAGAATTCACTTTGGTGGACAGAACCTTCATACAAAACCTTCATACAAAACAAATGAGTTAGAGGCTGTTTGAAAAACTACAATTTTCCTGTGCAGTGGACTTATAAGAAACTATGAAATCCTGAAGTATCCAACCCAGCCAATTCTATGATTCTATGATTCTATTGTTGGAAAATTGTTCTAACTTAAAAAAAAATAAATTATTTTTAGTTTTCTCTTGATTTCCACAGCATTCACCACTTCCTGCATGGCTCTTTACCGCAGGGAAAATGAGGGACTTTTGGGGGCAGATGTGTTTCCATTACACTATCATAATGCCCCTAAAAATCCTTATTGCTCTTGCAGTATTCTTCTGTGTTGCTGGGAGTGATGTGAACTACCTGAAGACCTAGCTTATAATAAGTGCAGCTTTTCTTTAAAAACACTTTAAAGAAACCCACTGAGTTTTATCTTGCTTATTTTATTTTTAGTTGTGTTTACTGTTGCTTAAAATATAAATGGCAAGATATGCAACCACCTGTTGGTAAACAAATGTCATAAGTCATAAATCTAAGGGACATGTTGATAACTGTATGATATTACGAAGAGGAATATATTTTGCTTAAAAGTAGGAGCTTCACTCTTTTCATATGATTGACTTGTTTTTAACATGAGAATTTAGTGCGTATGTCTGAAAACGGCAAAGATTTTGCAAGCTGATTCTAATGACTGCTATAGCAGACCCAACTTTGAATATTAACCACTTCTAAGAAAACTCACTGTGGGTTCTGTGTTTATTCAGCTCGAAATGTCTTTGTGTGGGCATACCTCTAGCTGGAGCTTTTGAGGAAGGAAGAAGGATAGCAGAGACCACTGGGTTGTGGTATGGCTCCTCTCTCTACTCCTCTGGGTCAGTATGAGAGATCTCCAGGACTGGTCTCTCAGGCACAGTATATTCCTGCTAGGTGGCAGTTTCCCCTCGAAGCTGAAGACTTCCATGAGTTCTCAAAGGAAAAAGCAGAACATATAAATGTCTGGTTATTGCAGCAGAACACAAATAATCAGTTTGATATGTGAAGTGCTATTAACATTTATTTCAGTAGATGTGTGTCGGACAGTAGTATAATTGTTTTATGCTAAATGTACCCTTCACTAACTAGCTTAAAATAAATAATAGATACACAGCATCACATTGTCCCTTTGACAGTGTTTACTATCTTTAAATAGCCTTCAAAATATTTGGTGATACAGGAAAGAAACTAGCTGGGTAGATTCTCCACCTTTCCCCCCTTTTGTGGTAAAGTTTAATCCCCCAGGAAACACTCTTCTTCATTCTGCTAAGAGAGTGTTTCTCATTTTTCATGCAGGAAAATCTCACAGGTTGAGTCATGTTCTATAGGTCACAAAGCAAGATTGCTTTATGACTTGAACCCAGAACTTTTAATGCCCAGATAAATACCACAACAACGTGATAATTACTTTCTAGGAGGACATTATGAGCCTTATTGCACAGTATTGCATTTACAGGTCTAAACGTGCTGGCAAATGCATTGCAACATACAACATTTCAACATACAACCGAATTTCAGATATATGCATGGACAGAAAGCAGCAGAAAAACTAGTCATTATGTTTATTCTAAATTTGCATCTAAATACTGCAGTGTTTCTGTTTGGACTACTGACCACAAGATGATTTCTAGCACCTGAAATAAATGAAAGGTGTTGGAAGATACACAGGTGTGAGAATTATGCAGCCTTTAAAATTATGAAGGTTACTTACATGATACTAGATTCACTGAATTATTAATATTATTAGTAAAGGGTTTTTTTGCCATCTGTGTGCATGTTCAGCACACTTTATATTTCCATATAACCCTCATAGCTAAAGACTCCGCATCTAATTGAAAGTTTAAAAAAAATAATTGTGAGACCACACATATGCTATCAAATTCCATAATATGAAGGATCAGTGTGGAGAGTACTACCAGAGCTAAATTCTATCACCTTTAGAAAGGCCTGGAATTTTAATTACTTGCAAAGTCTTTGGGGGGCTATGCTAGTCACAATACTATGTAAAGAATACTATGATAAATTTGAACATTAAAACTGATCTGATTTCATATTTGCTGTTTGTTACAATCTTACCTTACGTGTAATCTGTTAAGGATATCAGTGTTTCTTCCTAGGTCAAGCAGTCTTTAATAAATTTTCTGCATGATTAATTTGTAGATGTAAATGGCTGATTCTTAGCTACATATCTTTTTATACACATACATGCTGTAGCAGAAGTCAGATTCCCTCTATACAGGTGCTCTGTAAATATGTAAAAATGTATTTCTTATATGACACTGCTATCAAGAAAAATATTTGCTTAGACCTAGAAATCCTGACATTAAATTCAGGGAACGGAATCAAAATAAGTAACACTATATGCCAGTCCCTTTTATATCTAATAGGAATCATCTGTCATTTTTTACACATTTTTATCACCAAATAATAAACACTAGAAAATGAGAGCCAAGCACATGGTTTGAGATGTGTACTTAAAACTTCAAATTAAAATACTTGCTTCACATTGTTTATTTTAAGTATTTATATTATATTGGTTTGAAACAGTGTATCACAAAAACCTTTGGATCTGATATAGCCCCAGAGGAAGGACTGCAAAACTCATCTGTAATACTCTCCACTGAAGCTAAAAGCGTGTTTCTGCAAATAGGCTGTGAGTAGTTTTCATTATTTAATATTTTGTGTAAGACAATATTGCTATCTGGTTGATTTTTAAATATGAGCAAAGCAAGGATTTATATGAGGCTTTTCTTAGGGATTTTGATTTCTTTTAATTAGGGAATGAAGAGTCATTAACGTGAGCCAACAAATTCACATTGTTGTTCTGAAAGGTAGAACAGTAGCAACTAGGTAAGACTTTGCAAATGGAATTTCCACAGTGAAAAGATTTTAGATATTTATGTGCCAAAAAGTAAGTAATAGAAAAATACTTTCATTTTTTTTACAACATGGAAGAGCATTAACAGCATTTAAGTTTTTTATTATGTATAAAGCTTTTGTCATTACCAGCAGTCTCATAACAGATAAATTAAAATAGCAGAAAAGACATGCAGTTTTTAAATAGGCTGAATAACATAAACCAATCTCATTTGTGTATTGAATAAGCCCATCATATCAATTTCTGAACGTTACCTCAATTATTATGTTATTTAGAAAACAGAACTTGGCTCACCCATTTTAATAATATTTATTTATGTTATTGAATTGAATGTGTTAGATACAGTTTCTTACTGAATTAAGATAGTATCAATTCTGCTTCAGTCAGGACTGAGAGGATACCAACACGGGTCCCTGTGCCATCACCTGCAGGGCCTGTGCCTACATAAATAACAGCATCAGTATCTGGATGCAGGAAGCAATACTGTTCCTGTGACACAGTGAAGCTGTTCCAGAAAGCTCAGGTAAGGCATCGAGTTTCACTCTGTGTTAGAGAAAGATATAGGAAAGGGAAGAGCTATAGCAAACAGAGCAGCAAGACAACTGCAAGAGGGAAATTGATCACCAGGTGCTGTGTGTAAATCTATGGAATGAAGACCTAACTAGTTTCTTGAACAGAGAACCAAAATGTGGCCAAAAGCAAGGGTAAAGGGAGCAGGCAAGTATTCATGAAAAGCCGTAATGCTCCTTAAGTGCTATGTTATGGAAGCAGAAATACACACAAAAATCAACTCCATTAATAAATGGTCACTAATTTATCAGTTATCCTAAACTGTTTCAGACTTTGTTAATTTGTTGCCATTTATGGCTGATTAAATATATGAAAATGGTTTTGTTTTCCTTTTCCTTCTCTTTTAAATATATACAAAGATTTTAATTCCCAAATGTAAACCACCAGTGCCAAGATTCTGACTGAAGTGGATCTTTATTGTTGTATTATAAATAAATGCAAATTCAAATTATGTAGTACAGTGCTGACATCATCTGTTACAGCTGAAAGATTTGCCAGTCTGTATACAGTAGAGAAATACAAGGAATCAGTATAAGTTAATAGAGATCATTAAAAGAAATCACACCTTTCATAATCATGCTTTCATCAAGAGAATAGGACCTATTTTACACAACCAATTAAAGCAGAATCTGAAATATTTGGAGATGATAAGCTTATCCAGTGGTTAGACATGACAAGTTATATAACCTGATAAATAATCTGCTGAGTGCAGTTCTTAATCAAAAGTGGGGTTTTGCTGACTTCTGGGTTGTTTGGGGTTTTTTTAGGAAAAGCAGATTAAACATTTTCCTTTCCAATGACAAATTATATTTTGAAAATCCTTAAAAAATCTATACCCTTGCTATGACTGCTTGAGGCTTTTGGAGACTGCAGTGTGAGAAAAGCATAAACATCTAACTAGATGCAGCAGGTTACGTTTTTTCATCAGAGGAAGCACTAAGATATTCATATGCAAAGCCAGGAATCTCTGGTAGTCATTTTTGGAGTTCTAAACTAATCCATAACAAAATTATCCCATTACTGGAGCTGGCAGAAAGGAGAACTGAGTGTGTCCAGAAGACCTTCAGATGGCAGTTTGAAGCCAACATAGATTCTGTGACCTACTCTGGACTAATATTCAAGTAATCTAGATTCAGTATCTTGGTAATTCATATAAAATCATCTCCTAAATGAATTCTAACTTGTACCAGAATTTCACAATAGTATTATTTTAAAACTCTGTGTATGTCTAAAACCAAAAAGGAAAATAATCCCCTTCTTAGAATGCATCTGAAATAAAAATTGTGGAGTTTCTATTCCAGTCTCAGCATTAGGAGATGGATGTTGCAAATTCAAGAGGTTCTGGATTCAAGGTCTGAACCCTAATTTGCCCTCTAGCCAGTCACAGGAAGGTGCAAAATGCCTTCTTTAGAACCTGAGCAAAATAAAGTACTGCATGTGCTTCAAATTGCATTGAGCTCAGTACAATTTACTAATTTCAGAATGTGTTTTAATTGGGAATAGTAGGCCAGGACAAGCTAGCTCTGGCCTTAAACATAGTATCTTTCTGTACCAGCTCTATTCCTATCTCCTGCTTTGCAGATTATCCAGTTAACAAACAGTAAATTCCAAGAAGCCACAAAAAAACTCAAACCCCAAAACCAGAGGTAACACCTTTTCAAGACACTCCTGCCAGCAAGTAAAGACTGAGCCACAGCTGCAATTTCCTGATAAGATACCTGTGCCAATATCCCCATATGGTGTGTGCAAGTGGAAAAATTACACCAATTAGTTAGTTCAAGCCTCTTGATTTTCTTATAAAGTGGTACACTCATTCCATCATATCCTGCAACATGTTGTGTGGTGGGTTGTGTAATGAAAGCACACCTTTGCAGGGGCTGAGGGGACAGTACCCCTGTGGGTGTGGTGGGAGGCTGGAAGATACCAGACTCCACCAGTAGGGCAATACTGGGCCTCTGTCCTTTGTGTTGCATTGCACTAGTTGGGACAGCAAGCAGATCACACTTGACCTTTATTGTGCCTGGTTTTATTGACTTTTCCTCAGATGTTGCCTACAAGGTAGCAAGAAATGGTGAACTGCTGCATTATGAGTTTCATCTTGCCTAACTCCCTATGAAAATTTCCTTTGTTGTTGTTAATAATGGGAGTGAAAAACAGCTTAGAGCCTGGATCCTGCACAACAGAGAAGCTGCTTAGCTACACAGTTTTGACTGATTTCACTAGGAATTAATATCAGCAGAGCAGTATATTTGAACACTAAATTCTGCAGAGTGTATGACAATACCTGTAACAGCAAGTTCATCTGATTGCACAAAAAAGTGAGCATCTCTAGTGAAGCATAATATTGGGTGGTATTAGCGTTATAAATATATATATATAAACGTATTCCAAGGGTGTATTCTCACCTTTTATTTATATCACAGAGAACAGAAAAATGTATTTCCCCTTTCTACCTATGGAACATTTAAAAACACTGCAGTATTTTATGCTAATGTACCAGAATACAGCAGTGGTACACGGGTAACACGTGGACTTTTAAACAGAGCTGTGAGGTAGGGACTGTTTCTATTCAGTGATTCTACACCTGGTCTATATGGTTAACATACAGGTGTTAAAAGATTGGAAAGAACAAAAAATAATTGAAGGTGCTGTACCTTATTTTGGAAAATTTTTAGTATTTCAGGCTATGGATAACTATTATCTGTTTTTAGCGTTAGAAATATTTAAAAATGCTGTACTGAAAAAAGGCATGTAAATGAAAAAGAGAACAGAGCAAACCAGAGTCCCTTTCTGTTGCCTTGCTTTGTGCCTTGCTTTGAGTGTGGCAAAAAGATAAACATTTTCTTGTTGCAAGTTAACAAACACTGCCATGCATGACAGGTGATAAGCTCTATCAAGAGTCATATCAGGAGTTTATTAGTTCATTTGGACAAGACAGAAATGTGCTGAAAGTTCTGAAATGCGCTGAAAAATGAAAAACAATTGGTCAGTGCTCCAACTGCTCTGCTGAAAAATAGTTTTCTATTCTTAGCAACTGAAACTTTCACTGCTAAATTTTTATTCTGTTTGAGCTAAATTCCTCAATGTGTCTGCCTCCTTTGCACACCTTACACCACTGCATTGTGGCTCTCTATCTTGAGGTGGTACAAACACAGGAGTCTACACTGACAAGCAACTACGCTGAAGTCATTGCACAATAGGAAGAATTTGGCTTAGTGATTTCATCAGATTGAAAATATAAGTATTTTCTTCTCTATCTTTTCACATTAACCATGGATGTTGGAATCCTGTTTCCATGTTTTTGCCTTTTGTAATTACTGAAAATACTGTGTATTTAGGTACAGTACAAAGTAGATGCTATGATGGGTTCTGCTGCACACCTCCATCTAGCACCCAAATTCTTGCCTATTTTTGTGATGTATGTATGTATGTCTATATGCTTTAGAACAAACTGGTAGTGTCTGACTCTTGATATTGTCACCAAACTTGTGTTTGTGGTAAGACATGCCCCAAAAAATTATTTTAAAAGAATTATTAAAAATCTAGCTGTATATGTCTCACATGTCACATTTGGTTACCTTTTGGTAATGATATGCAGCATAATATAGACCAGGAAAAACAATGCATAGATAATGCCTTATGACTCAGTATCAAGGTTTAATGGCAGAAACTGGAAGCAGGTATATTAATCACAGATGGTAAATACTTCAGGAAACAAGTCTTCTTAGGTTGCAGGAAGAGACTTCTGTTCTATGCTCTAAAAACTTTTTCGCATCATTTATTTTATTGAACAGTGATTTTAGAAAAGTTGTTTGTTTTTTTTCTTGCAAAAGTATCCATACTATTTTTATAGCCCCTTTCCCCACTAAGACAGGATTTTAAGCACCACTGAAATCTCTGGTATGCCAATTTTTGCTGCTCTAGGGAAATAAAAGTAATACAATCTGGAGAAAATTGAGACACATTTTGCCTGTAAAGTGTTGTTACACTCTGACAAAGAAATACAAGGAACTTATTTTAATATCCTGTCTCACAACATGGGGTAAAAGGGACAAGAAAATTCGGATGGGTAGATGAAATGTATACTTTAGCTAGATGTGACCAGTAACCAGAGGGCTAATATTTTCAGTTATTTGTGAGACTTCAGTGATTTCCAGATGCCTGAAGTAGGGCAAGGATGAGGGCTAGGAGTTTCTTCTGGATTTGATGGTTGCCTGGCACTGTGGAATGTAGATACCTTTGCCCATTTGTATGAGAATTGTGTCCTTTCACTTGGTTTCCCACTGGGAGCTCACAACTGAATACATAGACAGTCTTTCAGGACTTCCTTCCTCCTTTATTTAGTGCACACACAGAGCAAATGCATGTGCAGGATGTTTATTGAAAGGAACAGAAAAGTTTTACTCTTCCAGCAACAGAAGGCTCATGAGAGTGTCACAAATACATGGACTACTTGGTGAAAGTAAACACACTTCTGTCTGTCTTTAAGGAGAAGGAGCAAAAGCTTTTTTTCCTCTGTATTCTCAGACACTGAATAACATTCTGCTGCAAGACAGGAATTGTTTGAGTGCAAATGCTTAGCTTCCTTGAAAACATAAACAGTTTTCTTGTTAGCATATTTATTCACCATATTGGTCAACTAGAGGCTATTATTTTCCAAACTGAACTACTGTCATGCTCATAGCACAGAAGTATTGCTACTGGCACGCTAGATATATTCTATTAATTAAGTTAATATGGTCAATAATTTAATAAACTTATACTTTTAAATTATTTATTAAACTCATTTATTTAATTGTTTATTCTGGTTTCTTCTGACTCTCAGGTCTATAATATAAAAATTTAAACAACATACTCAATACTGACATGTACATATGAATTCAAGTAAGTGTTACAGCTTCATAAAACAGCACACTGAAATTAGATGTCTCTTGATACAGGAGATAGTTTCACTCTTTCTGCAACCAGGCTAAGAGTAGCTCTAAAAGATTCTAATCTAGTAAAAGTAAAAAAGTGAGCTGACTATCAAGAAAGCCTCTGAGGTATAAATTCCAATTTAATTCTTTTGTGAGGTTAATAACTTCTGTGAATGTGATGGGATTCCTCCTGAGTGTTTTATTGTTTCATGGCAGCAGATCTCTGTATCATGAATAACTCTTCTGTGATAATCTATGTTAAAATAATTGGCAGATAACCCACATTATGAAACTACTGTACCCTGACCATGGCATGAAGAAAGCTGGATGTCAATTGATCATCCTTTCACAGGATTTTTAACTCTGGTTTAAAGGAAATCATGTAGGCCTGTAACATAAATAAAAATCTGTGAGAATGCAGAAGCAAAGAAGGAAAGTGCCGGTTTAGCCGAGTTTCTGCTTACAGGAGCAAGACAATGCATAAAGAGTGAAGTGTCTTACATCTTCACACCAACAACCTTGCTGCAGGTATCAAGACAAATAGATCATATATGGTAAACATTGGTAGCATTTTTCTTATGAGGTGTAAGAATATTTTTTCATATTTTGTGCAAAAACCCAGAATGGCCATAAGGGACTAATAAATCTAAGTTAAGATGGAGGAGAATATTGTTTAATAACATTTATCTTATGTTGTGTCTGAAAAAATTAATATTTAGGTTAGAATAAAGTTCATATATCATAACAGACCAATTATGAAGCACTTCAGACTCATTATGCTGCCTAAAGCAGGTCTCAGTTTCATTTTTGTCATCAGGTTATATCAGCATGGGTTAGGTTTCCCAAAACAAGTATCATCTTTCAAGAAGGAAGACTGATTTAGACATAAAATTTGACCTGGATGATCTTAAATGTCTTGTTCAATTTTAGAGTAATGAATGGGAAACTTGTTACTTGTTCTGTTACCCTGATTTATTAAGTCTACAGAAAAACCAAGAATCATATGGGCACTAAGGCAAGTAGTAGTATTATGCCAGGTCATACCAACTGAAGATTTGGCTCTGCTTGGCTTGCACCCTAGAAAACACATTAGCACAATTCAGAAGCAAGTATCTCTTCCACAGAAACATGTAAACAAGCCAGTTCTGGAGTATCTGATACAGATGAATCTTAATCTCTTGGGACTTCTTCCAGAAATAGTAAAGGGAACAGACAGAGAGCTAGAAAATACTTCACGTTTTCTAACTGAGAGATATGTGGATTTAGACAAATATGTAACATTTGAATGCAGGATGTATTTAAAACTAAGTTTACTTTTTCAGGAAAAAAATACAGATAATCCAATGTCTGTTAAAATATTTTCCTTACCTAATATTTTTATTATAATTCATAGTTACTATTTTTTCTTTTAAAAAATCAAGTCTTTCACAATATTTGAGACACATTAGAGTTAGATTCATTAGTCTTATCAGATCTAAATCATGCAGTTACATCCAAGTCTTTTTACACCAGAGTGTAGATTCACTACTAATACAGAATGAATAGCGAAATAAGTCAGAAATAGGACTTTTAAAAGAAAAGCTAAAGCAGTCTTGTATTTGCCTCCATTTGATATAACTCTGAAAGGTTGTATAAATAATTATGTTCAATGATTTAAGACAACATGCTGTTGTCTCATTTTCATTTTGTGCATTTTGATGTAGTATTTTTACAATACCTACCAGCTCAAGAAAACTAATGAGCTTGTGATTTCCTCTGGTGAGGGCAACCACAGAAACTTGGGGCGGGGAAGAAGAATGGCTGATTTGCTGGAACAACCCTGGGGTTTTCAGGAAAACACTCTTGCACAAGAAACCTGTTGGCAAAACAGAATTTGTGTAACTCTTCCAACTCCATCTGCATCTTTTTAATTTATTAAATAAGTGAATAAAGAAACACCAGAACTATTTTATCTGTAAATTAATAAGAACATGTAAAAATTTGCTTTCACAAGTTGTTTTAATACTATATGCAGTCAAGTTAGGATTATTCTTCTATAGTCAGCTCTTGGTTTTGGTTTTTTTGATTCTTTCACACTAACGGAAAAGACATGCAGTAGCAAAATGCCAGTAAGGATTTGCATAATGCCAAGTTATATTGCATCTCAATTTACAATATAATTTGTAAAATGTCAAGGTACAGGGCATTGTCTTGAATATTACAAGATATGCTTATTGTCCAAAAGATTCATAATTACTCATAAATATTCATGCACAAATTATTTTCAGATAACATAAAAATTATGGTCTCTACAATGGATTTCACAATTCAAATTCTGATTTCAAATTCTTGCTTCTTTTCACACACCCACCATTTCAGTACTTTACAAAAGCTTCTGAAAACTTAAATTTTGAGAAAGAACACTTGTCAGCAGAAGATATATTTTCCAGTAGTGATAGTAATTACATAGAGCTCCCTTCTGAATTAAAAAAATACATAGTATCAATTAAGAATCTCCTGCACCTGAGAGACATAACTCATGGAAGGCACTGAGCCATTGTTGGAAAGGTGCTATTTAATTGTGCTTATAGTTTATTCACTTCACATAAACCCATACAAAATTTTATCCACTGGATTTAAAACTTAGAATCTCCATAGTGGGATTGTTTTAATATTAAAAGAGATGTGTGTAAGTTAGCCAGGCACTGATAGGCAGACTTGAAATCCTGGAATTAGAAATCAGTATTACTCTATTAATATAAAGCTCCAAATCACATGTGGTAGCCAAAAAAGGGATCTTCCCAAACCAACGCAACAAATGTTCTATCAGAATCATTCTGTAAGTACATGCTGCTTCAGTATGCAGTTTTTAATCATTAAAAAGAACAGTCTTTGTAACTTGGAGATAAAGACTTTAACGAGAATTTTTGTGAATGTATTACTTTCCTGTTAAAATACTTGGAATGCTTTCTTAGTCCTAGTAAAGCAGCAAATGGAATGTAAAGATTAATGGAATTGAAATAGTAAGAGCCCTCCTCCATGGAAAAAAGTACTACAGAGATGAATGGCAAGTTATCTACAGAAAACTGTAAGTAGAATATTAGAAGGAATTCCTACAGAGTATGACTAATTTAATCCTTACTGAAGTAACTAATTTTACAAATTTCACAAATCCTTATTAGATCATTTTTTCTGCTATGGGAAGTACGTTGTCTGTGCTCCTATGGCTGAAATACCCATTTCTACTTGAACTCCAGATTGAAAGCCATATTAATTGTTCTTAGCTTTAGCTTAGATCTAAATTAAAAAGGAATTAAAAATAACATTTCAGAATACAGGTAATGTATTGTATATGGTTCTGCCTCACTGCAATAAATGATCATTTAAGGAGCAAGACCTAACTATTATCTATGTGTCTATATATAAAGATATAGAGACATATAATGATTTGGTTTAGTAGATGCAATGGTATGGCCCTGTCTATAGAATCTGCCTTTTCATGGCTGTAGTGTGACTTAACAATATACCCCTCCTAAGATGGTACTTTGATTTTGTAGAATAAATCCAGATTCAGAGTAGAAAGTCTTTTAAAACTCAGCAAATTCTTTTTTGACTCCTACCAATCTTAGATGCTTACATATGAGAGGCTGAGTAACACTTTATCAGTGGCCATTCCTCTTCCCTGATAACAGGGAACTCCTCTGCGATCTGGTTCATCCCAGGGGCTAAGTTTTATACCCCCAAAGTGAGGAGACATTAATTCTCCTTAAAGTCACTATGTTCCTTAGAGGATTAAGAAATGAGAACCCAGAATATTGTTTTTCTTACAAGATCAGAAGAAATACTGAAAAAAGGACTATTCTAGTACTGTCTGATTGTACCTGCCTGTTCTATTTATGACCACTTCATAAACTTACCAAATCCCTGCAACCTACAGATTCTACATGAAAAAAGAAAATTAAGCATAAACATAGAAAAAAATCATGCACTTATCATGTGTAAGTAATTTCAGCCTATGAACTCATTCTAAATTGTACTAAACAATCCTAATTTAACATAAAATATAAAGCAACTAGATCTTTGACTCACCAAAATTAACATGACCAAAGAGAAGGTTCAGATGACAAAACACACTTTTACTAATTGTCTACTGTAAAAAAATTAATGGCAGTGATATTTTTATGTTACTATATTGAGAAAACTGAAGAGACAAGAAGTGTGCATTAAACATGATGTTGTAAAAACCCTTGTAGTATAAGGTTAAAGTGAAACTATTGAATTTCCTTACTTAGAGAAGCCGTGATACTGAAAATCAAAGGATGCAGAAATAGGTGTCACCTGGCACCTCAACTAGGCATAGATCCATTTTGAATTCTGCAACTGATCTGCACAACCATAATTTTAGTACATCTTCAAACAACTACATTTGTAAGAGACCATTTTGTTATAAAGGAATACAGAAAAATGTTCTTTCTACAGAACATTTTGAGTCCCTGTTTATGTATTTTACCCTAAAAGTCAGTAAAAAAAATGAGTGTAGCATAGATAGGTGTAAAAGAGAGATAGTGACATGTTATTCCAGATAATATAAAAAATATAAATAGAAGTTACAAATACAAGGATACTTGCATCAAATGCACAAAAACATTTTAAATAAAAAATGCCTCGTTTTCTTACTTTAAAATACTACATTTATACATTCTCCCTGTTCACCAAGTGAAATTTCCTTGGTGTTTTTTCTTTAAACAGCTATTTCTCTATTTCTGAGCAGTAGGTAATACTCAGTTTGTCCAGAAAAAAAAAAAAAAAAAAGTGAGAAAGTGTTAGGGGTTGGCAGAGATGGCAGAGATTTTCTTTGTGTTTCTCTCACCACAGCTGAAATGCACTACCACATCGTAGGCTTTTCCAAAAAATAACAGAAAGCAAAGACTCTGTCAAAGGGTAGGTGACTGGATACATGCTGGGGTATGATGTCAAATCTTTTACCTCATGTGGCATAAAGAAAAAAAAGTTACCATCTGGAACACACTGGTCCCTGTTTAGAAACACTGCATGGTTGGTACCACTTCAGCAGTCCTTTTTCTTCCCTACTTAGTGAGTCCTATGACTGGTTCTGCAAGGAAGAACCAACAACCCCTGGTAGGGCTGGGTAAGGAAGTTACCCAGTGCCTGCTTACACGTAGCTCATTTCTTTGTATTTTCAAACATGTTCAAATGTCAGCTCTCATTTCAGAATGTTAGAAAACTACAACTATGCCACACTCAGCAACAAGTTATATGCAAGAACAAAGTAAATGTAATTAGAAGCAAAATAAAGAGTTATTTTTAGTATAGCACTTTAGATGCATTTTCCATTCTAATTTCATACCAGCAAATAATAAAATATGGACTGAAAGCTAACCACTGAGGCACATGTAGACTGGAAGTTGAAAATGTTAAATCTTAATTTGAAATGAGAAGGAGAAGTTAGAATTACATGATCAGCTGCAGAACATTTACAAACATGCACATTAAAAAACAAGATCTAAAAAACAATCAAGTTCCCATTTACACATGAAATAATCACTACATAGAAAAAGGACAAGTTTAACAACAGGAACTATCATTTTAATAATATAAATTCCTTTTTGTTTACTAATAGCATTTACCTAAAAATATGCTACAGCTCTGGGTACTCATTTTTACCACAATAGAAGGTTGTCTTGTCCTGGCCAGTGAGAGATGATAGAATAATAGGTCTTTTAAAGATTTTTTTATTCTCTAGTTTTTTGACATTTGTCAAAGTAAAAACATTTAGCGAACCTGGAAACAAAATTAGGTTAAGTCCCAGATACAAATGGATCTAGGCAGGTTAGTAATTATGGCTTCCATGTAGTTTGGAATCTTATTATCCTTTTTGCTTTCAAAAGTTTTCCCTTTCAAAATACAAAAACAATGGTGTATATAGCTTTTGTGATTAAAATGAGAACTGAAATAAAGGTGGCAATATTTGTTAAAGGGCTGCTGTGTAATTTTTCTTCTAATGAAATTAAAGCAATATAAGATGACTGGAGTTACACTGAACCAGTGGTGTTTTATTTTTCTCATCCTTGTGCATGCAGATTTCAATTAAAAAGTGATGATGGTTAGCACTTTTGTATCTTATTTTCATTTCCCTCCCACTTTGTGAATTATAAAAAGATAGAGCACTAAAATAAGGAGGAACAGAGAAGGGTAGGGGTGGCAAGACATCTAAATGTATACCTAGACATAGCAAAGATTGTATCAGTGAGCTCTGGACAGGACAAGCATGTGTTTATGTGACTTTCTCAGTCAGGGAGTTGGTTGCAGTGGTCCTGTGCACATCACAGCCTTCACTGTTTATATTTAAAAGGCCTTTCTTTTTTTTCTTTTCAAGATTCTAATCAAATAAATCAAAAGTTACATTTTTATTCCAGTTGTAGAAGTGGAGAAACTGAAGTATTGAAGCTGACTGACTTTGTCATGTCAATGTTTCCTCTTAGAAATGGGATTAGATTTCATGTCATCACTCCAAATCTTGCATCCAGTCTTCTAGCATTGACTGCGTACCACAATGTGATTCATGTTCAGGTTTTAAGTGATTAACACCCAGGGAAAAGAAATTTCCTGAGTATCAGGCAAATGACTAAACATTTCTTAAGGAAAACATATCTGTTAAAGACCTAACATTTCCTGTTACAAAATTTCATCTTTACTGTTTGTCAGGCATAATCTGATCAGTCTCTCCATTTCTATCATGATTCCAACAGTTTGCCAAATCAGCCATTTCCCTACACACTGAGTATTGCTTGCTCTTAAATCAAATGTATACTGTCCACTTCCACCCCTGCTTTCTGTCTCAGTTATTATTTTTCTAAAGATAAGAAAATCCCATTTTTACCACTGGAGAGTCAGGCTGCTTAGGTCACAAGATTCTCTTGGCTTAATCCTTGAGTATGAATCATGAACTTGCCCTAATAAGTACTGGCATTCTTCAGATGATCAAGCTAGCTTACTAAGGCTTCCAGTGTTTTCCACATTAATTATCACCATGTTTAAAGTATCAAAAGCACTAGCTGCTTAAGAATGATTAAGACTGTAAGTTGATTATTCTTACTTTTCCTTTCTGTCCTCTTTTTCTTCCTCTTACATGGGTAAAAATAGTAAATGGCAAAAATGCAATTTAGTTAAAAGAAAACAAAACATGAAAAAAAGACAATGAAAAAGATAAATCAGAGTGAAAAACATCTAAGTGAAAAAGTGGAAACAAATTCAGTTGCTTATTCTACACTTATATAGCTCAAAAGGAAGCTATAAATGCACATGACTCTAGTTCAGAAAAAGCTGTTTCCTCATATTTAGTATAAGAGAAGGATGACAGTCATACTAATGGTATGCTTAGGTAAGACTGGACTCTACTAAGTACCTCAAATCTGGGAACATGAAGATCATGGGCACTTCAGGAAAGGCTGATCTATATTCATGAACCAAATTTTACTAGACGCTAAATCTAGTAAAAGTAGGCCATACAAACCTATTCAGTTCAGCAGCCAAAAATAATTTTTTATGTTTTACCAGGATTAGCACATCTAAATAAAGACTGAGTAACACTCAAACTGTGTTTTACATGTGGCACAGTATCACAGGATAAAAGTATATTTAATATTTTGAAAAAACAAGTACACCTGTACCTAACTGGCCATTAAACAATTTGTATTTGCCCGTTATATACGTATGAATAACGGGACACACCCAAGACACATTCAAAATCACTTGGGAACTTTTAGGAACATAACTAATATTTTTACAAAAGCAGTGATTCAGACAGAAAACAAAAGCAGACAGCCCTTAAAAGAAACCAGAAGTGAGTCAAAATCACTAGTGATTACTCTCATATTTATCATCAGAAGTGAGTAAAAATCACAAGGCTTTACTTGCATATTTATCATTATATAAACTGCAGTGTAAGAATGAAGTTCAAGAGGAAAAGAAGAAACAAAACAAAAAGACAAAATCTAAGGTACATCTATATATTATTTCCAAAGCTGACAAATTCAAGAATACTACTAAAAGTAATAATAGAAAATGCTTCTTTGAGAGCTCAAAAAAGAGCTCTCAAAAAAAAGAACTAAAACCAGTCAAGTAACATTCTATTTTATGTCTCTCATAAGCATAAAAATCCTTTGAAATCAAATTCAGATACTCTAGATATTTACAAAATTTTAAAAACACACAAAAATATGTTAAAGATTCAGTACAGCCATTTTTTGAGGGATGATTTAATGACACAATTGAGCAAGTCAGTAGCTGAACCTGAATCCTGCTTTCAAGTTTTATCAAAGATGATAAAAATAAATCATAACATTCAAAAAATTTTGAATGCTAGACAGGAAAAATTCTGTTAGTCATGCATGTCATTCTTTATGACTCATTTCAGCTCAGATAGTTCCAGCATTAAGCCAGTTCAATCCAACTAGCAATATGAATTGTAAAATTTGGGAAATATGCTCTTCTCTAAAGTGTAATATATGCAGGGCTTACATTCTTCAGTCAGCAGTTATTTCCACTGGTTTTTTTTCAGTGTCTCAAAGAGAGAAGGAGAAAAATGTATTTTCTCAAAAAATACTGCTCAACATACATCATATCTACTCCCAAGTACTAAAATCAATGCAGTATATGCAATGATCAATAGAAATTAACTTTATGGGGCAAGCAGTAAGTCAGTAAGGCAACAGAGATTAAACACTTACATGTCACAACTACTGCTTGCAGGTGTTCTTCATCTTTCTACCCTAAGGGTTTTCTCCTGCCTGATGTACCATAGTTTTACTGTGTATACCCAACTGATTTTGTTTCTTATGCATGTAATACATTTTAATATATAAGTTCAGCAATGGCAATTATGTAAACTTAACATCCACCACTTCTCCCTTTAAACTGTTTCCTCACCTTCTAAGCTGTTCACGATCTTCATTTAGCTACCTTATTTATTATTGGATAATGCATATGCTGAACTCCTACAACATCCCACCACTGTTTACAAATTTAAAAAGCAACTGAGTTAATTCTTTCTTCATAACAAAGAATTCAGCATGTTTTTTATGTACCACTAGGAAAAAACAATGTTAAAGAGGAAATGAAGCCGGGAAACAGAAAGACAAAATAAGAAATGAAACCCAAGTTTCTAATGCAGCAATGTCATGCCAAGAAACAGCTCCAGAGAAACTGGTTAACTGCCAACTTCTCTACCTGTTGCCAAAAAAAGTTACTGTGTTCACTGATCCTGTAATTAAACGGAGTATGTTCTGAAACAACAACTTCTGAATTGTGCCATCTTCTGTAAAAGGGGAGGGAGCTTCGTGAGTATAATACACCAATAGAAAGATGGTTCTTCTCTAAAAAGTAGGTAGAAGGGCAAGCTTGGTTTAATCATGTACACACACTCTTTGAAGAAAAAATTTAACATTTGGAAACAGAACTCTTGTTGCATACAGACCTTGGTGGGAAGCACAGAACTATAATTTGCACTGTTCACAGTGCTAATGTGCAGGGCAAAAAAATCTTAATTGTTATTCCTTAACATCCTGTAGTACATGAGCCTTGCCGACTGACAAAATTTTAAAAGTGAGATCTTAATTCTAGTGTTTTTTAGTATTTTCTTGCTAGGACTTTTAATATTTAAGTCATTACAATTACCCATTACAGTGCAGATATTGGTATAAAAGTTTTATGCCAATAAAACACTGGATCACACCAGTATACCTCTCCAACATTTTATCTTGTTCAGCCCTTGTTTAACCAAGACTCAATAAAAACTAAGTTAATATAAAAATATTAGTTAAGAAAAATAATTAAGAAAAATAATTAATAAAAACTAATAAAAATAGTGTATCTTCTCTTCACCTCCACTGCAGTCCTCTGGGATCTTCTTGTAAAGATTTATTTTCTCCATAACTCATGCTTTCACACTTGATGGGTTCATGAAATGTTGGCTTTACTTAGCTGAATCATTCTTTGCTATGTGGCTGGCTGCACTAGACAGTACAGTGGCTCTCTCAGATGTCAGTCCTTACAGTAATTACTGTATCAAGAAAGGTCTGAATCAGCTAATAGAAGTGTGAGGAAGACCTCGCTGGAAAGGCAGTTCCCAATACTCAGCCAAGGAAATCTGGAATCCAAATGGGGGACACCTGAGTTTTCCCTTAACTCAATAACTCCCTTACTCTCTCTCTCTGCATCCTAAGCACATTCCTACCAAACCAAGCAAAGTAAAAACATCACTGTCAAGTCTTACTCCTGTGAACTCCACTGAGCTCATCCTTAGATTCAACAAAGCATTGTACTTCCTTTGCCATGCTTAACTTGAGCTATGCTATTTAAACCACCTTACCACAGACCTTAAGCCTCTTTAGTCAACTTTCTTTTTATAGTCAACTTTCTTTTTTCAGTATGAATGGGACCAAGAGCTACTGTAAATAAAAGCAGTTCTAGTATAGTTTATGAAGTACAAGGAGGAATTTAATTTGTTTTGGTACTAAATATGAAACATTTATTTGTTTAGTCATTAGTTTCTTCAGTCTTTATCTTACTCCCTATAGCTAAGTAACCATTTTATTTGATATGAAGAAATCAATAAAATAGCAGTAAAAATGTCTAGCTTGCAAATTGGAGTCATTCTTGAATTGTTCTGCTGTATTTACTAAAATTCTCTCTTGTATGCCACCACTTAGACTATTTCTACAAAGAAGCCAGGGAAAAAAATAGAGACCAGAGTATAATATGAATTACAGTCAAGCTCCACTATTTCCAATTTTTCTCCTTAAGAAAAGAGAATATATTGAACTTGTAAAAATTATGTAATGGAGTTCAGAGTGCATTACAAAGTTAATTTTAGACAGGGATACACAATGTAAGAAAGAGTTCTAGAAAGTCAATACAACTATTTTTCAGAGGTAAACTGAGAAACCTCTTGTGCCAGAGGTACTCTGTGATCTCAATAGCATCTACAACTGAAATAGCACCAGCTCCAGGCACTGAGGGACCCCAAACCAGAAAGAAAGCTACTTTCAGAAGTAACTTAGACTTTAGGAAGACTGAACCCTGAAATGTTACTTACTCTGAAAGTAACTTTCTGATGATGACACAAGGCCTTAAGATGACCACACTCAGTACATACCAGTACCTAAATGATGTGGGACAAGACATGGTCCATGAATCACTGAATTAAGCTGTGTTAACAGAATATTCCCTCATTAGAGTCACAGAAGTATTTTTCAACTTTTCAGAAAGATTTTTTAGTAGCTCTCACATAAAGGAAATATTTAGAGGTGAGTACTCAAGAAGACTTTATCTGTCTTGTTCTCAGTATCTATTTTATGCTCTTCTTCATGGAGAGCAGTAGCAGCTTTCAGAATGTGCAGGTTTAGAGCTGACAGATTCACTCTGAACAGCTGAGCATAACTGGCACCCACACTCCACTTCACTTGGAGGTGGTGAGGTGCTTTGTTTTTCTTCTGTTTTGGCTTGTTTAGTTGACGAGTAACAGATCAGTCATTCACAAGAGAGAGAACTCTGCTACTAATCTACCTCCAAAACAAACTCAGAAGCTGAGCCAGGTCACTCTTACTTTCCTGGCTTGAATTTGTTCTACTCTCTATTGCTGATGTTATTGGCAATATCCACTGATATCAGTGGACATGAATATGCCCAAGTGGCATGTTAATGATCACTGCTTCTATTCCTGACACCAACTAATTAATTCTTGTACTTCTAAGCCAAGCTTTGCTTTTTCAACAGTTTGTTTAGCAGAGAATGAACAGTTAGCTGTTGGTGCTGATTCATTCTTCATCACCTGTTATTTTTCAAGCTGTCAGCAGCGACTCCAAAAGTAACCCTTTAATTTTCACTGCTGAGCAGTTCCATTTGCTATGAATCAAGTAGAAAAAAAAACCCTAACACCATAGCATCGTCTCATTACCTAGTCAATCACTTTATTGTAACCCATTCTGACCTTTATTAGGAGAAAATATTAATGGAATGTCTGCCAGATGAATGCCACAGCAAGTAAATACTAGGAAGCTGCCCTTGGTGGACAGCCCTGAGATTTTGATTCTATCTATCTCTTTGGTGGTAGATCCCCAAGATCTCCACAGAACATTTCCTGCCCTCTGACTATGAGCTTCACCTTACATTTTAAAAACGCACAGCCAAATGACATATTTTGGGTGGGTAAGTCCCCTGATTCACCTCCTTACTAGCCCATAGATAGTTATGGCCACACAACACAGTGGAAGGGGTGGCAGGAGAGTCAGGATGAAGAGCAGAGCAGAAAACAGAGACCTTCTAGGTTTATTTGACCAGCACTGTTGCTGGGGGTGTCATCATGACCTGAATTCAGTAAAGTACTCAAATATTTGATAGTAAGATATGGAAATCACATTCTGTAAAATCATTAAGTTTTTAAAAATGTGCTTCACAGGAGACTTAATTTGCTGCTATAAAGAAACCAAGTCAGAGAATTTTTTTAAGATTATTTTTGGGGAGGTACCTAATTCAAATGATTATTACCAGTTCTGAAAGGCTAAGAGGGGAACACACAAACCAACAGCAGTAAAGCTGCTGGAGAGGCGATGGCAAAACTGCCACTTTTCCTTTTTCATTACAGTGTGAGCTAGTCTATTTCCAGTGTCCTATAACATTCAAATAATTTTCTGTATAATCTTTGTGGCTGAATTATTTATACTTAAATATTTAAATTTGTGGTTTTGCTTACCAAATTGTATCTCTTTTTTTTCTTTTTGTTCTTTCTTTTTTCCAGGCTATTTATTGAATTTGTAAATATTCTGATTTCTAATCTTGCCACTCAGCATACTGGGAGATCCTCTCCATACTGTGAACCTTTAATTATATTCTAGCATCCAATTCTAGCATCCAAGACATCAAAAAAGAAAATAAAATGTACAAGATTTTAGACATCTCTTAAGGCCCCTCCTAAGTTTATCATACTTTTTGAGCACTTTTCAACCACTAGTAAACCTACAGTGAGAGTAACAACAACCAAATCTATGTGTAAATTTTGAGTTGCTGCAAGAAGGGCCAGAAGACAAGCTATGCAACTGCTGACATTTGTCTTTGAGACTGAAGGCCCCACCCAAGATTTTCTAGAGTGCTAGACACATTAAATCATCTTCCTGTGAATCAGGTTGCATATTAGCTATTGTTTTCTTAGCCTTATGGCTTACAATCAATCCACTGTTGCAGAGAGTTTTGAATTTCTTTTTAGCTTCAATGCACAAGTTATTGAGATTAAAACTGGTTTCCTCTATGGGTTTTTATTTTAGGAATTATCACATATGCTGTTTGGAATATAGCTGTAAGAAGTGCTTCTTACATACTCAACTCAAAAGCATTAGTTTGTAAGAAAAGATTTGACACATAGTGTATAGGTTAGCTAAACTGCTTACTTAACCACATTGATTGTGAAATGCTGAATACAAACCAGCTCACACAGGATTTGTTTTAATTTAGCTGTGTTGGAAGAAATAATTACATGTAATTTAAGCCAAATTCCAGTGCTTTGCTCTGAGTTTTACTAGTGCATGCCATCTAAAATGTACTAATAAAGTCAAAAAATAAAACACTGTTTCTCTATTTATCCTTCACGTATCATTTTCTCATTTTGAAAATCAGTCTCTAAAGTGATGGTTACTGAAGTAATCCCAAACATACATTTTTGAAAGCCATCCTTTAGTACAAACTGACTACCTTTTTAGTGGGGTGTTTGTACTTGAAAGAAGAGTCTTGTCATGACTCTTTTGGTGTTTTTTAGGCCTCACCTAAACTCCCTTATTCTTACTAAGGATTCAGATAAAGAAACGTGTTCTTTTCCTTAGATCTCCTGTTATATATGGCAAATGCATTTCATCTGTTTAAAAAGATGCATACGTTTCAATTATGACAAACCAACATTGGCAGACATGTTTTTGGACCTGAATGATAAGGGATTAACTATTACATTTATAATGATTTCTGGACTGTTACAGTAAACACTTCTTTGCTTAATGGGTTTAGATTTAAATTCACTTAGTAAACATGCAGGGTCTTTCAGTTACATTTTTAGAGAGAGTTACAGAGACAAATATGTTGAATTCTTTCTGGACAGTGCAAAAGGAAAGGTCTTTGTTTTTAGTTGCTACCACATACACATTTCACATGCAAAAAAGAAGTTGTTAATCTAAATCTACACTCTGTGCAGCCAGGCAAAAGGGACAGAAAGCAGAAAAACTGCCTTCTGGAAGTGCCTACTTCTTGAGAGGAAAAAAACTCCTGCCTATATCCTGGGGACTGCCTCTTGAGGGAATCCAGATTTATTGGGACTAAGAAGCAAAGTTTTGAAAAGGCATAGTAAGAACATTGTCAGAGAAGAATTCAAGACTTCCCACAAGTTGAGCAAGGATCAGAATAACAGGCTGTGATGACAGAAATTACAGGGAACTGGTCTGTCGAGGATGAATATTTGAGTTCATGGCTCCAGGATGAACATGTTCCTTTTTCAACTGACAATTCCCTAAAACCAGTCCTTCAGAACTATAGACAAGTGCATACCAAATGTAAGTGTGCAGACAGTAAGTCAATTGGTAAGACAGTAAGTCAATATAGCACATCCTGCAGTGCTGAGAGTATTGTGGTAACAACATTGCTACTACAGACATTTTTGAAAGAATAATGGTAACAAAACAAAACAAAACAAGGTGAACTAGCATTTTCTCTTCATGTTTGCAGTTAAATGTAGCTTTCACTTGAATATGCATGGGGAAAAGTCATTTCACTTCCCCCCCTACAGTCACATGAGGGGATCACAGAACCATTTAGGTTGGAAAACACCTTTAAGATCATTAAGTCCACCTTTCACCCAGCTCTGCCAAGTCCACCACTAAACCATGTCCCTAAGCATCACATCTACACATCCAAATGCCTCCAGGGACAGTGACTGACCACTTCCCCAGGCAGCCTGTTCTAGTGCCTGACAACCCGTCAGTAAAGCATTTTTCCTAAAGGCCAATCTTAACCTCCCCTGGCAAGACTTGGGGCCATTTCCTCTGGTTCTACTGCTTGTTACCTGGGGGAAGAGACCAACACCTGCCTCACTACAACCTCCATGAAGGTAGCTGTGGAGAGTGCAACAGTAATATCATGTTTCCACAGTGCTAGGCCTGGGCATTCAAGTTTAGAAATTTTACATTGCTTCTCATATTAGCACTGTAAATCACTCAAATGACACTTCTCATCACTACAGCCACATTTTTAGTCTGGTTTGGTCTGCTGCCTTAAAACTCTGCATGGTCTGAAAGAGAAACTTCATAGACCAGGTAAGTACCTTTAAGAATGGCACTTCCTTTGTAGTATTTTAGAGCTACTCTTGTTCATTTTCAAATCTCAAGGCTAAAGTGTTTCAAATACTCTGTCATTATTTTATCAGTAAAGCTGATCAAAATCAGTATTCTAGAAAGCCAGCAAACTTGCTTTTAAGCAAGGCTCTGAAGCCTTAGGTGTTGGTTCCTGGAAATTACATTCATATGTGACTATAATGTTATTTGAAGATGCACCACGTTCTGAAGGTAGCCCCAGACAGGTTCAAGAAAGTAGTTGTGATTACTTAGATATGTGCACTAAAAGGTATCCAGCTATCCTAATCTTATCCAACTGCACCCATTTAAACTGGTTCCTCTTCAGCTGTCATCCAGTACAGATAGTTCCCTACTGATATTATCTTGCTGCTTTTGTTAAATTTTGACACACTTTTTGCTGTTCTATTTTCTTCTTGACAAGAGTAGCTCCTTTATTCTGTTTGATAAAAGCAGAATGCTATGACTAACAGTGCATGAGTTTAGCCACATTCCCAGAAATATGAATTTCAAGGTCCTTTATATGTTAATTTGATAATATACTCATTTCTATGCATATTGCATATGTTCAAGGACAAATCAGATTTCTAATAAAGAAAGTGGATTGAACTACATGATGTGAAAATTGCTAACAGCTGGAGGGAAGGTGCAGTAATGGCAACTGGCCATCAGAATATAATATAGAAACAATGAAGAGACATGTAGCAGGTATTTGTCCAAAGACAGATGCCCTTGATGTAGAGAAAGCCACAAAATAATATTAGGACAGGTACAGAAACATAAATTGATTTTTACAACAGAATTCCAAGCAGTGTTGTTGTTACAGGATAAGCACAAGATTGAAAACTATCAATAAATCATCTAGACAAACCAAAAGTAACTGGGTAAACAGTAATAAAACTATGTATATTTCATTTCATTAAATACTGTAGCAGCATTTCATTAAAAAGGAAAAGACATCTCAAAAACACCAACTAAAAATAACATCATGTTTGTTTTAATATGAAGTTGATTTTTTTTTTGTACAGCCAAATTTAAGGGTGCTGACTCTGATTCCTGGAGCAATCAATCAGGGTGTATCTGCTGTTGCAGATTACCAGTTCTCTACCAAAGACAGCAAAATAGGAAACATGCCTATAGCTCAGCAGATTGAGGTAACATAAAGTAAACAGAAGCTATTCAAAGGTTTCTTTGAGGAGTATCATAGAATCATAGAGTAGTTTGGGTTGGGCAGGACCTTAAAGCCTCTAATTCCAGTCCCCCTGCATAGGCAGGAACACCTCCTACTAGACCAGATTGCTCAAAATCCCCTCCACCCTAGCCAGGAACACTTCCAGGGGGCATCCACAACTTCCCTGGGAAACATGTGTCTGTCTCTTACCACCTCAGCAGTGGTGATTCTTACCAATATCCAATCTAAATCTGCCCTCTTACAGTTTAAAACCATTACCCCTCAATCCTATCACTACATGCCCTTGTAAAAAGTCCCTCTCCAGTTTTTCTGTAGCCCGTTCAGACACTGGAATTTGCTCCAAGGTCTCCCCAGAGCCTTCTCTTCTCCCAGCTGAACAACCTCTCAGACTGTCTTCACCCATCTCTATATACCACAAGAATACTCCATCCTGTAGTAGAGAAGCACTTCCTTCTCTTTTAACAGACAAAGTAAGAGACAGGGAATGCAATTGTGAAGAATATGCTTCTTAACAAGGAAGTCAGAGCTCCTCGAATCAGGCACTGTGTGCAGAGCAAGACTCTCCTGTGAAGACTGGGGCTGAAGTGTGATCTTCAAAGAGCCTCTACAGACAACATTTTAGAATCTGTGCAGCAAGCTGACAATGCAGCTTGATGGCTGCAAAGAAAAGAAAATGCACAGAAAGAACAGAGCAGTGAAAGCTTGTCCTACCTGACCACAGGAGAGATGGGGAACAGCCACGCTGAATGGCAACTGCCAACACCAGGAACATAAGAAAGGGCAGATGAGCATGCCTGCTGCAGATGCTGCAATGGCAAACACAATCTTCAGCCTGTGCCATACAGCACATCTACCAATTACCAAACCTTGAGGACAGAAGCCTGTTTCACTGATTGATGTTGCCATGTCAGACAGCAAACTGAAATGGCTGAGGTAGCTGCTTGTTCTGTTCTGCCCTGGACAGATAAATGGGCCTGTGGCAGAAAAGTAGGGATGGTAATCTGAAACAACCACAGCCAGGTTTACCCCAGAGTATTTAGAACAGCATTTATTTCAAAGTAGCTTGAATATGTCAAGGGACATAGAAACTGCGATTATGTAATGCTTTAGTCCTGGAGGTGTTCTGAACCCAAATGCTCCTTTTCTTCCTGAACTGTGTGGGTTAGGTTAGACAACTCAGTTATCTGCCTAAGAACAGGATAAGCTCATGTTTCTGACATTTGCTAGTGCCAAGCAAGTGCCTAGGAATCACCTTGCTGAATTCATTAAGGTAAAACTCTTCCTGTTCCTCTGACAGATAGAGAGAAAAAAAGTGTCAAAACCATTCTTTTACATGCAAACACTAGTTCACTTAAAACAGAAGATAACAAGAATATAAAGTGATTCATAATGGCTCCAAGACTCCTTTGGATTACTGGGAGTAACTGTCTGCTCTGATTTTTGAGCAGCAATTCAGTCACTATTTCTCAGTAGCAACTCCTGATTAGATACTCAGGCTTTTTTACTTTGGTTTATTATTTTATTCTACTTTTCTGACCTTTTCTATATGGACAACGTATTTGCATTTTTTAAGCTCCCAAGGATGAAGGCTTTAGCTCATCCTCTCTCCCAATTCTTGTGTGAGTAGGGCAAATGCTTTGGGAATGAATAGGAGCTAATTGGCCTACAAAACTTGCCCTTTTTTGGTTCCATCTTTCTCACATGATGTCATGCAGTTATTTTCTGAATGACTTCAATGCGTTTGCCTCAACAAGTCTGCTATTTCATTATTATTATTATTATGCTTTTCATCTTTTTAAGAGAAAAGATCCACCCTTTTATTTAAAAACAAAACAAAATCAACAACTCAAAACATATGAAAAAAAGGAAAAGAAAGATATCTGGTAGATGCATTGTAAAGATTCTGCAAGATGATAAGCACTTCATGTGTTCTGTAAAAATCTACAGTGTCCTGTTACAATTTCTGTATTGAGAATCCCTGATATTATCAAGCTGACTGTAACTACTAAGACATTTAATCTTCCAGCTTTTCATTCTGTTATTCTAACTATCTTTCCACTCTACTATTTCACTGTTATTACAAAGGTATGATTATATTTAATACAATTATATTAGAAGGAAATTAAAATTTAAGTAAAAAAAAATTAATAAAATTTAAGGAAAGATTCAAAAGGGAATTCTAAATATTTCTGTGGTAACTGGAAATTCAGACTCAACAGACAATTCCCTCCTATCTGGCTTCACAAGGGAAGGGGATATATTCCAGATTGATAAAATGGAATTCTGGATTGCTAAAATGGAGTTTAGCAACCTGGAGTTTGGAACAGCATGGGACAAGAAACCTGAATCTGATAAGGGGATAATTCATGACACCACCTCTCCTGCCTAGCTTCTTGGTTAAACAAAAAATTCATAACATGGTTGTTGGCTGCTCAGTGCTAAGAAAACTGCAAAGTATTTCCTGAGAAACTTGAGAAAAAACACTGTGTTTCTATCACAGCACTTTTCGTCTGTTAGTGAGAATTTATACTATTCTTCTGTCCCTTGAGAACATACTGAATTTAAATTACTATTGTGTGCACATTCAGCTATTTTATGGTGGAGAAAATCAGAAAAAAAAAAAAATTAGCATGATGTCGCAGAATCTATGTTAGTAGCAGCTCTGAACTACTAAGAAACGTGTCCTTTCCAAAGCAAGCAATTAATTTATACAGCATGGTTATTTTTCAAGAGGAAACAACACACATGTAGGTGACTTTGGACAATTAACATGGCTATGGACTACAGTACTGTGGAAAAGAGCCCGACTGGAAAGAATACCCAAGATGACTCCGTAAACTTGTTCCCTGTATCTTCAATGTACTTTGTGGCATTGCTTCAAAGATGGCATGTGTTATTTATACAATACTTAAAACATTCAGTTCCTGTCGGCTTATTCTTCCTTTCTTCACTCAAGTCTTTGACATACCACAGCTGTTCAAAGGTTCATTTTTAATCTTTAAATGCTTTTCATATTTAAAAAATAAAATTCAAAACCACATATATTCAACCAACTTTTTTGTGCTTTGCATTTTCTGAAAACCACATGTAACTAAAACATACACAGTATGAATTTTAATTCATTTTTACATCGAAGATATATTCTTCTTTTCATTTGATTATTGATGAAATTATATATTTTTGCAAGGTCTCTTAACTAGCTTTTCAATTTGAGTAATTTAAAATAAAACCATAAACAAATTAAACACTGCACAAAATCCTAGCTAAGCTTGAGAAATTTTAAACAAGACTTGTAATTATTTTTTTCAAATTTCCAAGTCACATGTTCAAATAATGCCCCTCTTTTGGGACATTTGCTTTCTGGAACTCTTTGTTGACCTGTTATTTTGCTGTTGCTTTATCTGTGTTATCTAATAGTGTGTGCATTTATAATACAGCAGGTAAAGACAGCAAGGACCACTATTAACTGAGCATGAGAAACAAAATCATAGAATCATAGAATTGGCTGGGTTGGAAGGGACCTCAGAGATCATCAAGTTCAACCCTTGACCCACTGCTGCGGTTCCCAGCCCATGGCACTGAGTGCCACATCCAGTCTCTTTTTAAATATCTCCAGGGACAGAGAATCCACTACTTCCCAGGGCAGCCCATTCCAATGCCTGATCACCCTCTCCGTAAAGAAATTCTTTCTAATATCCAACCTAAACCTCCCCTGGCACAACTTGAGACCATGCCCTCTTGTCTTGCTGGTAGTTGCCTGGGAAAAGAGACCAACCCCCACCTGGCTACAACCTCCTTTCAGGGAGTTGTAGAGAGTGATGAGGTCTCCCCTGAGCCTCCTCTTTCTCCAGGCTGAACAGCCCCAGCTCCCTCAGCCTCTCCTCATAGGATCTGTGCTCGAGTCCCTTCACCAGCCTGGTTGCCCTCCTTTGGACCTGCTCCAGCACTTCTTTCGTGTACCCAAAACCTGCCTAGGAAAAACCCAGAAGAAATCCACATTAGAAAGGCAGAGAAAAGCTACTAATGATTCTGACTACGCAAAGAAAGGACCCAGAAAACCAAGTTGAACAAATATTTACACTATGGGAATGGGGTGATTCAATCTTTCTTGTTATCATGATAAATTATGTTGTAACTGCCATTTCCCTCATTCTCTGAATTCTCAGTGAAATTCAGCCAGCAAGTTAAGACCTAACCTTTTCCATCAGAGCTTCTCAGATTGTGGTCTGAAAGAATCAGAAGTTCCTCTACAAAAGAACTGCAACTACTTTTCTTTACGTTTTTCTTAAATCCATGCACTTTCATTCCCACTCATGCAAAATAGAAATCTCTGGAAAGTGAAAAAAATTTTAGTACAACTGCAGACAGTGTTTAGCAAAATATTGAGAAGTATGCTAGAATCCCAGAGGTACTTCTGTTAGTTTGTCATACCCATCATCAATCAGCAGTCAGAAAACTAATAGTTGACTTACAGAGGATATTTTCTCTATGGCATAAGCCTTGCAAAGCTTCAGTATGCTCAGGAGAGCAATATAATCAACATAAAATCATTTAAGTGTAGATAATTTAATTCTTTATATTATGTTTATGTCAATAAAAATGAAAGCATAAAATAAAAAGTAGTTGGAGTTAAAAAAATGTAGTGATTCTGGGTGCCTTATTCTCTCCTTTATGGTGCTTCCTATACATACTCATTTTTGTGCAAACCATAAGTAAAACTAAGATTGGCTCCTATGTATTTCTGACAGTCATTCATACTAATTTTAGCTAACAGACTCTGGAGATACCACAAGGTGAGAGGTGACTTTTACTTGTTGCTTCCTCTTTGATGTTACATGCATAACTGTATGTGGAATTTATGTGTGCTTATGAGATGACTGGAATTTTCCTGCTCCACATTTAATCCACTGCATAGTTCTGTCTGAACGATGAACTCTTTCTGCTCTCAGTTTGAGATCTAACTACTCAGACTTCTTAGTCATAGTACAATGAGGAACACAATATTTAAGCAGACATAAATCATATGGTGAATCATATGATACCATAAACCATAAATAATCTGTCACAAAAAATGTTAATTATTAAAGATTATTAAGGCCCATGGAAGAACAACAATAAACTGATGTTCCCAGAGAATTAACTCTTTTAAAAGAATTTGGATTCTTATAAAAAAGATAAATTATAAAATGATGACACAGTACATACTTACTAACATACTACTACAAGGAATGACAGGAATTACAGAGAGCAGAATTAATGATAAGGCCTTGAAAATGATTAATTTATAAAGCTACCTTATTGTAACTCAGGTAAGGTAGTTCACATATAAAGCTGATACTATGAAGAAAAATCTAACTTTTTTAGAAACTTCAGAACTTTTGCAATTCAGTGGTTTTGCAGAATCCTACCGAAAGGTTATGTTCCTTACCACTGTAACATATAACTGTCAGATTGCATAACTCTCTCAAAAACAGGGGAACAGGCTGAGTAACTGTGAATGATTTATAACTATTAACTATTGGTAACATCAAATGAGGCCAGCCTTTTACAAACCTGTACTCTTTTCATGCTAGCCACAGCTACAGCTTGGGTCTGTAACTTTTAATGCTAATTCCTCTTAACAAAAAACTGGGGAAAAGCCTACCACAGTTCACTGCTGAGCATGTGAATTTAAGCTGCTATTTGTTAAATTTTAACATTCAGAGCTGTGAACTGCAATGACTGCAAAGCCAACATTCCTCTGGTTCTGCAGCCCTGTTATGAGCCAGGCACTGCCAGATAAGTTGCAGAGCAGACAGATCAATGCAGTAAATTCTCTAACCAGCTTGCCAAGAAATTCATCAGCTGGGGCTCCCCAGCTGCAGTCAAACACTTCAGAAAGAGCTGTGATAAAGGTTTGAGAGGTTACTTCTTTTACTAGTTTACCATCCTCAATTTCCAGTAAGTGAAACAGACTTCCTAAGCATGACCAAATTCTCTGTGCCACTGGGTCTACACCAAAAGGCACCTGCAGCCCACCACATGAAGGCCTCTAAGGGGACAGCACATACCAAACAGCTCTGTGGAGCTGGTGTGCACCCACTGCATGCAGAGAGAGGTTACAGCAATAATTAGGGAACAGAATTATAAAAGATTTTGCTATTAAAATATAGCAAGCATAGATTATAATTAGTTAAATGTGTAAATTTGTAGCAGAAATAACAAGAAGCACATGCTCAACAGGCAGATCACTTTCCTGCCAACATCAAATATCAATTTCAAGCCTTTCGGGTTATTCCAGTATTTCAAAGAAAAAAGTTGCCAGACCTTTGTTTTTTAATGAGGAAAATACAGAACATTGGCCCCTAGCTTAATATAAAAAAAAAAAAGAAAAAAGAAAAATTAAATGGAAATACAAAATACTTGTATTTATGGTCTCTCCTTTTTAATTAGTTGATGTACTATTCATGTAGATTATTCAACAAAAAAAAAATGGGCCAAACTTTACTTTTTAAGTTGCTTATTGGGTTGTGGGGTTTTTTTGTGGTTTTTTTTTGGGGGGGGGAGGAGGGAGGCAGCTTTTTTGTTGTTTTTTTAAGGATTGCTATGGTATTCAGAATTAGGCAAACTAAGTCCCAGGCTATCACATCTGGATATTGGGTAAAGAAACATAACTTCTAAGAATACTTAGAATATTTACATACTTGGACCAAGTGCCAAAACATTAATCCTGCCCAATCTGAAGCTTCTAATTTCCTTCACTCTCAATTATATTTTTCATATGCAACAAATATATTAAATGTTATGCAATTACAGGCAGTTGTAATTAAATGCACATTGATAAAAAACTGTAAAACTTAAAATTACCTCACCTAGGTTGTCCTCTGCTGGTCTCTCTCTCTCTGCCAGTATCTCTGGGAAGCCCCAAACCAGACAACATACATAGAGACAGCTTCAGAAATGCTAGTGATAAGGAAAATAATAACTTACATTATGCTCCACAGAGCCTGTCATTTCATCACAAAAGCCTAGCAGGTTGGTCATGAACTTGCCATGAGCTCCTTACCTTCTGTTACCTATGCATATGATCATAAAACTACACTATGAAAATGCTGATTATTTTAAAGGCCTACAGACCAAGAAGTAACATATATATTAGCTTGAAATTATAGGTTTTTTATAGGAAATTTTAAGACATATTCACAACATTCCTGTCAGTTTACCTGACAAACAAACATGGAATTGTTTAAAATAAACCCGAAAAGGTACGGAAAAGACTTTTGTTGCATCAGTTTTTCTCCAGTTTCTGATTGATAATCAACGTGAGATCCTTCTGCTCAGCAAAATACTGGTTACATTTTTTTAAGATTTATATAAAGCAGCTGCTGGCTTTGTAACTAAACCTCATATTTAGAAGTAATATGGGGTGTCAATTCTCACTTTTCATACTTTATTCTGCTCTAACACCTGTTCACGTACTCTGCATGTAAGCAGCAGTCAGGTGAGTAAGTATTGTGTGAAACACAGAATGTCACCAGCACAGCTTGTAGACAAAATACTTAAAAGCTGTTAAGAAACCACATTTGAAACAGCATATGTCACAATGTGGGACATCCTTCCCTGTACAAAGTATGAATCCTGGCTGCAGCGATGAAATTGCTGTCTCATTAAATACCTCAGAGGATGTGAAGTTGGCCACATGCTGTCAGGCTGAGTTGTGTGTGCCTCAGACATGGGACTATGAAAAATGTTCTCCCCTGGCAGCTCCCAGTCAACAGGGAAAAGGACAATGAGGCGCCTGAGCCAGATAGCAATCAATTCACCCAAACCCTTCCTGCAAGCCAGGGCTTGGAGCTACGGAATTTCTCCAAACGAATGAAACAAAGATCAAATCTTATGACTGAACCTCAAAAGCTAAAGCATTTGGGAAATGCCACGAATCACAGAAAGACAGAAAACTTGTGCATATGAGGCATGCTTTGCTAACTGTGGGCCAGCCAAGTAAGAATGGAACTGGCTTCAGAACTCTGACACAGACATGCATGCAATGTAATTTAGAAGTTATGTACAGGAATGGATGACACAGAGCACACAGACTATGTCCAAAACAACATTCAGAACTGAGGATGGGAAGAACATACACTGTATTTAGTGTTTTCTCATCTGTATATGACACATTGTGTCAGCTAACATAAAGAAGTATTGATTTTATGGAATTTTTACATCTGTGCTTGGCTACTTCCAACTATCACATGTTTCCAAGAGGTGAACCGTAAAGCCTGAGCAAATAAAATGGGCTAAAGGAAAAGAAGGTGGGCTTAATCTTTCAGAAAACCTAGAGACACAGCTGTGAGTACTCATCTGTGGGACAGGGGAAAGTATGTGCAAATAGCCATTAAAGTCTTACATATACCAACAAATAGAAGGCAACTGATTCTGACTGGAAACTGAACCAGATAGAAACCTCCTTCAAACTGAGCAAACAAAGCTCTCTGGGCTTAAAGAGCTAGAATGGATACAAAGCAATCCGGGCCACTTTCAGGTGATGGGAATTATCAAGGCTGAGTTTCTCCTTACTACTGCATGAGCTGAAACCTGCAGATCAGTTGTCCCATTTTCACTTTCAGAAAGTTAACAGTTCTGCTGATTTTAGGAAACAAAAATGCAGTCATATTAAAAATGTCTTCTCACTACCTGAGAGCTTTGCATTAAATAACCAGAATTTGAGCTGCTGCTTGTTCATTCTGCTACTCTTCCTATGTTCTTAGCCAAATAACAGAGTAAGATTTTCTACCAGACATAAATACTTGTTCCCAATGAACATGCATATTCCTCAATATGTTGAAACATTACACCCAAGCTATTTTAATCCATTTGTAGAAACATTAAAATTAAAGGTAATATTCAGAGCTGTTTTCTTGACATTATAAGTAACTAATTCTGTACTTCTTTACTTATAAGAATAATTTGACTGCAACTTTTGAGGATAAGCATTTGCATTTTTAATATTTTCAATCTCTCTTCATTATTAGGCATTACTAATATGTTCTTAAAACAAAAGTATGAGTGTGCACTGTCATTGTCTTTTTATTTTCTGGGTGGAGAACCACAAGCAGAAACATTGGAAATCACACATTAGCACAATGTTCAAGTTAAACCATGTCCAAATAGCCCTGACTGCCATGCACTTCAAAGCACTGGCAAGCCCTCCTGCACTATTCTTCCAAGCTTTGCTTGACTTCCATAGTGGTGAATCATAACCATAAAAGAAGCTGTGTGAATGTTGGGGTATTTTTCCTCCACACAGGAAACAATAAAATATTAATAAAAAATAAGGTCAAGAGAGAACTATGGAACTGCTCTTCAGTGAGATGTAAGTGGCTAGTTCTTTCCACCAGGACACTCAGTCAAAACATTTGTTATTAGAAACCTCACTCTGACTCACATGCTGAAATTCCAGGTACAGATTTACCTCATTCCAATCCTGACAAAAAAGAGAAACCCTTTATATCTGATGAAATTTGGTGTAAGTTATTCCAGCATATTCTACCTTCTCTTCATCTTATTATTTAAGAAAAAATTTAAGTATGGCAAAATCCTCGTCACCTACTCATACAAAATTCAACAGTTTGTAAAATTAGACATTGAAGTTAACAAAGAAAGCATTAACACAGCTAACGAGTTTGCGTTACTGAAAATTCCAACCCACAGATTATCAAATATTTGTATTTTCTTTCAAAAGGCATTTCAAGGACTGTCATCTGATCCACATCAAGTGAGAAGATCCCTATGTCCTCAAACAAAATTAATTATCTGTCCAAAGTTTAAAAAGCAAACTATTCATTTAGCTGTATGGAAAAAGAAACAACTGCTTGCAAAATCCTGTTTTGTGCAATATTTCTCCAAGAGTATTTCCTCTGCAGCATTTCTTTTTTGTTTGTTTGTTTGCAGATAGAAAACAATTAAGGATTGTACTTATTTCAGTGTAGAGTAGGAGATGCTCTAACAAACCCCAACGCTGTACCCCTATCTTAAAGAGAATCATTATGTATCCATTTAATTCTAGTAAAATAGCCTTGCCCTACTAGTGCTCAGAATAGCACAGGATGCATTTTATTATTTACTGAAATACCATTTGCATACATGTAATTACACACTGCAATTTGATTTTAAATATAATCTTACATCTTGTGCAGACAATAAGACCTAGGTGGACAAAAAGATGAAGTAGTTGGATACTGAAGTCCTAAACTCTGCTAATCTTTATAATAACTCAACATCTGCAGTAACCTAGAGATATCACTAGGACAAAGTTCCCCATGCAGCTAAACATTTTTCTAGAGAGCTTAACCTCAATGTCTATGGATCAAAGGCAAGTAAATATATACATAAATAAAAATAATTCCATGATTTATTTAGCATCCTTGTCCCAGGAGGGACAGAATGGTGTCTCCAATCAGGTCACCAACATGGATGAATTGTGAGTTTATCTTTCTCTGCTCCTTGCAAACATGGGATGTTTAGGTAGAACCTGAGTCATACAGAGATGGTAACAAGCATACTTACCAGCTCTGGCCAGGGCAGAAAGACAGCACCCAGGAGTCTCACTGGGGAAACACTAACTTTTTGTTTTGAATTAGCTACAGCTAATGACAGCTTTCAAGGCAGTGACTAATGTAATGACAATGTCTCTGTTCATCTCTGATGAACCACAGGTGATTACCAAATGGTAATTTTTTTGAAGATGGATAGTAAGAAAAATTAAAAAGAAAAGCAATAGACCATATATACCATATATATAATTGACCCATTCAACTGCTATTCCTATTAAAAATTTGTTTTTAATTAATAAAATTCAAAGCAAGCATTAACCTAAGAAACCAACTCCAGTAAACCGGAATTTTACAGCTTCAAGCCTTGTTTAAATTAAGAATATTGAAATATGAAGATCATAAAATATAAAAGTAAGGCTGTAACATTTCAAATAAAAGAATTCCTATTTCCAGCTGACATATATTCAAAAGAAATGTGTTTGCTGTTGACAGAAGCTGATGAGAGCTAAATGGATTCAGCATTAATTTACAATTGTTTCAAACATTCATAATACCAATGTATCATGCCAAAACCAGACGAGGACAGAAAAGCTCCTTAGAAAATACAGCTATGCTCAACAATTTCCATTAAGTTAGTTTTTGGCACCAGAAAGATTCCTATGACCCAATTTCCACCTGCTTGTTTGCTTTATATACAATCCAAAGTAAAGTACCAAATGGGAAACTGGTAAGTGAAAGTAACCAAATGTGTTTTTTAACAGTTTGCCATGTGTATGACATTATTTCCTCCACTTAACATTAAAAAAAAAAAATTAAAAAAATTACAGGTTAGAAAACCATGGAGGTTATGGATGTTACAGTTCTTCAGGGAATCACAGTGTGAGAGATCAACCAGTTCTTGGTGTGACAATTTATAGCAGCAAGAAATAACAAAAATTTATTACAGTTAGTCTATAAATCCTAAGATTGTTGAATGCCTGCTTGTGAATTTCACATGATTAGGCAAACAATTCAGTAATAGGTGATACAGACGCAAATACAACATTTAAAGACCTAGATAATTTTTAAACAGATGGCTTCCTAACAGTTTGCTTTATTGAAATAAATTCTCAGGGAAGATTGTTTAGCTGAAAACCTTCTTAATAATTTATAATTGTATTCGTGTTCAAGCTATTGCACAGTAGTTAGTAAATTTCATGCTGCAAATGTGACACAATATTGGCAAGTGTAACAATAGCAAAGTCCTAACATTTCAAAGATAAAATTTCCCCATGAGGTAAAACCGACGTCTTAAAATTCTGGGGAGAAATGCACTGGCTACTCTCCCTAGTGTATAACCTTTCAAAAAGCTTTATCTCAGTCTCTTTCAGCCTCTGAAGAAATATCAATAATAGAAACCCATTCAGGACATTTACATTACACCTGGTCACACAAGGCTTGAACTCTAACTTGTTGGCTAAAGTTTATTTTATTTTCAAAAAATCTCATTAGATACCATTATTTATTTGTTAACAGAGTTATTTTCAAAATCTATTGGTCTAGACTGGTATGTAGAAAAGACAAATTAAGCTCAACCCTAAATACATACAGTTTGGGTGTTCTGTGTATTAGTCTTTTTACTAAAATGCATTTAAGAGAAAGCATTTATTTATTTGGCATACAAGAAGTTCACAAAGATGCACTTTAGAATTTTTAAATGTCAGTCAAATAAATTAAGGTATGCTTTTGAGAAAAATATAAAACTAAGCATGTGCTGTTTTTAGTAAAAAAAAAGTGAGTAAAAATTATTAGGAAAGTCAAACCAATCTCTTTGGAAACTGTGGGCTAAATGTCCTGATGAGAAGATGATATCATTTGGCTCTATCCAAGGGAGGATAATATTTTCTAAATTCCCACTTACTGATTACATATTTTGATTCTTTAATAATTGCTATGAATCAGGAAATTTTGTTTTGAACTTAAAATTTTTAAAAATAGTTTAAATACAGTTTTTGTGCCTGCTACCTTAAATAAAAAGGAAAACTTGCTATTAAAAACCACTCTGATGTTCTAACAAACCTCACATTTTGATGTATGCCTTTATCCATAAGGGATTTAACGTGTAACATTTGGAATTCACAGTAGTTATCTATCAATCAGAGTTTGGACACTTCCTCTGAAACAAATTGTCTTTTAACAGTAGGATCAGTTTGTTCTCATCATTGCTTTTGCTCTGCAGCTGATGGGACAAGAGCTGGGCATCTCCAGAAAACAATTCATTTTCATCAGAAAAGATCTGTGCTCTCATGAGAACCATCCTCTGGGAAGGAGGTTCCAATTGAAACTGATGTGTAGCTTCAACTAGATGAAGCTTTAATTAAATGCTTCAGTGAAATTAATCCTTTTCTTGTATTTGGTCTATAAGTAGTTCAGTTGTATTTAGCAGTAGATGTGCAAGTGTTTCTGATCCTTAGAAACAGCAGAAAAATTAATGCAGAAAGAACATTTTTGGCACCTCATTTTGCAAATTTAAGATTCTGAGAGAAATACAAACTTTGCCCATAACCAATCTTATCCATGCCTCATACACTGATCACAATGGCTCCTGCAGACCTGAGGGTTGTTACTTCAGCCTTCAGGAAAAGGGAAACAATGTGAAAACTAACAAATTGTCACCTTTTAAATTGAGATTACTGTGTACACAAAGATTCTACAAGCTTTTGAACAGAAGCATTAATCACATTATTTCTGTTTACAGAGGTGCTTTTCTGCTGCACAATCTAAGACTGCAATGTGGAAAAAAAAAGTCAGCTGAGTCAGGAAACTACACATTCTAGGGTCAGTCTGCACAAAAATCCCCCTGACTGTTTAAATTCAACATTCAAATCACAGAAAAGTATTTTAAGTTAACATTGTAAATCAAAATGTGTGACTATGTATGTTCAATTTGGCAACATTTTTGGACCACATTAAGCAACAATTTGCTTGAGGAGTTGAACACTGCACTTCGCAGGCAATGCAAGAATACATGAGGAATTATATCCTGAGCTAATCAAAATATATTTTTAGAGTATGTTCTGATGCCCAGAGACTTTGTCTCAAGACTGAAAGAATTCTCTCTGCATAAGTATTGTATTTTACATGGTTTTATAATGTGTGGTTTCTAAACCCCTAAGACTTTTAAGCCGCCCTATAAGCCTAATTCTGGAGGTACCTGGCTCACTAGCAATATTCTTAGCAGAATGTATGTGACCTTTAAAAAATAAATAAATCATTTTTTTACTTAGAAGCCCTGGTAAGTCCAAATGATACACAGACACACGTATAACTACAGTAAAGATGTTCCCAACAGCAAGAATTCATGTTTTTTACCTAGGGGTACTTCTCAGAATGAACTTCCATATGAAATTTCTTACACAGTAATGAACTTCCTCATGCCCAAGGGCTTAGTACACATCGTTCAAACTAGCATTCTCACTGAATGAGCATACATTTCTAACTTCATGCTCTGTGTTGGGAGTTTACAATACAGGGAAAAACTGCATTATAGGTCTTCTCAGGACAAGAAATTGTTGCAGGAAAATAATTCCGTAAGCTATGGAATGGACTCTGTTATGTAACAGTATCCATATACATGTAATTAGAATTAGAACACAGAATAATACAGGTAACAAAAATCAGATTACCCAGTGCTGTCCTGCCAGGGAAAAAAAAAAATTATCTGTCTCATAAATAACAGAGCAGCACGGACGTGTTTCTCCACTTTGCCAACATCATGGATAAATGTTGGCAGAGTAAATGTGTGGAATTTGGCAAACAGCCTCTTTCCTTACAGTGTGTCATTCATCCACATTTTTAGCATTTCAGTGGTTGTTCCTTTTAGGTGTCTATTAAAGGGAAGTAAAAGAGAATAAAACAATATAGTAGAATACACTTACATTATACTAATGAAACAGAAACATTAAGCAAAGCATTGTTTTCTAGCTTTGCTGGAGTAAAACAGCTCTACAAAATCAGTCGGATTAAGTGCTAGAGTTAGTCCATCCCTAGGACCTACCAAAATCCCCCTTTTTTTTATTTCATGTGGAAAATGTGGAGTTGTCTATGGTATTATGGTAAACTGAAAGAAGAGGAGTGACAGTAAAATTATCAGTGCAAGTACTCTACCGTGCTAGGAAAAACCAGAAATGACTGCACTATTTCCACTCATAGTGTCGTAAATCTTCACAGGTTCACAACTACCCTCAGCTAGAGACTTTAGCTAAATACCATAGTAAATTCATATTTACAAAACCCTTTAAAGCTATGTGAGTGGCGGAACTTGACTCCATGTACTGTCCAATCATGCATAAATCAATGTGATATACCCCGAAGCTGTATATAGATAGTTTATAGCATTTGTATTATTTGTATATAGTTTAATTGAACTCATGGCTAAATATGGACATCACAGAAAATATGATCTTGAATCTTTGAGATTGGATTGCTTTTTTTCATATACAAAATAAATCCTCACATTTTATCACCACTGATCATACAATTTAGATCTTAAGAAATGTTACCTACAAACTATATGCATTTTGAGAAGAGACTTTCATTTGTAGCTCAACTGTAGCAAACCACACTTTCAGAGAATGAAAAGTGCAAGACAGTTGCATCCACACGAGAGTGAGCTGGATCCCAGAGAAATGCATGGATTGGCATGCCTGAATATAATTAAGTGTCAAGCAATTTTGCAGTGATTTTAACAGGGCTCAAACTTCAGGAAATTAAAGGGGAGCAGAAGATTGTGTGTCTGAACATGGCATATTATCTACTCAGTAAGCCATTGTCTTAACTTAGTGAAATGTCAGTAGAGTACTCAAGATTTTCAACAATGTAAATTCTCCAGTTATTCCACTGTTTGAATAGCTGGGATTTTATATGGGTTGTTATGTTCCTACTTTAGCATTATTATTAAGCAGCTACTGTGTATCTATGATTGTGGATGCTTTAACTTATTTATATTACCCATTTTTTCCGTGCTGTTTTCCAGTACTAATTTCAGTTACCTAAATGCTAGCCAGAGCATGCTAAAATGGATACACCCACGCAGAGGGATCAGTGGCATAGTCCAGATTTTCTCTCAGGATCTTATTTGTATTTCACAGAAAAAAAGTCTGGAATGTGGAAGCACTCCATTAATTTATTATCTCCAATAGTAACTCTGTCCCGCTCGCACTACACGCTTTGAAAATTCACTGTGATGATTTTTTTCAGTCTGAATGGGAACAGATCTTAGAGAGGCTCTTCTGATCTACAGCATAAACATCTATGTCCGCTAGGTTTAGAATATAGAGATCAAGTGCAGCAGTGGAAAAAATGTAAAAGCTAATGCAAGCCCTGCAAATATTTCTCCATCTACTAAAACTCCCTGTATTCCCATCTCACTACACTAAACATTTTCCCATTTTGTTTTTCTGGATTAAACTATATTAAACCGAAAGCAATTATCTTCTCCTTAGAGGAAACCTGAAAAACATCTGATCATTTTGACACTCTATCTGAAGTGCAAATATTTTTTAGCAATAAAAACAAGACAAAAAATAAGTTTCCTGAAAATGAGTAAGCTACCACTGAAGTTACTCAGAATACTAGATGAGTGTCAGGTTCCCAGTATTTTTTCCCAGAAGTTTCCACACTTGGACTACTAGCAAATATAACTTCAGTCAGATTTACAGGCCAAAAAGATAATTTACTCTGCTCTGTTTCCCACAGTACTGAGTAATTAGCCTTATTCTTCCTGCTCATATCATATACCCATATGATCACAGTCATAAGAATAGTTACATTTAGAGCTAGACAACACAGGTTGGAGTTTCATTTCTAGAATATGCCTTGCAATACAGTCAAGAGCCCTAAAAGCCCCCAAAGCCAGAATCAAATAGAAATTTAATACTCTGTTCTAAGAAGACTGCTAAGACAAACAGGTCATCTTGTAGTGACGTGTCTCTCCAAAATCTGGTAACACCCTGAGTAGTTCTCCTTAAACTGTAAAATTAATCAGAAAACTGAAAAATTTAAGAGTATATGAAGAACCTCACAGCTGTCTCAAAGAAACATACAGAGAGTAAGCCTAGATCTAATGCTTGGTAAAAAAGTATTGCTCAATTTTGCAAACTGAAAATGAACTATTAAACGAGGTGCCCAGATTCTTCTTAAGAGTATACAAAGAAATAGGAAAAGGAATTTACATAATACAAACAATTTGGTTCTTTCATCTTCAACTGTCTTTTTGACTAAATGTTTTTGTATTGTTGTTTGCATTTTAAAATGTAGGTATTTTGTAAAGATTTGTGATAGAAATACCACACTACTGGCAGTTATCAGATCTATGGCAAATACGTAGTAACCACAGAGCTTCTTAGAATTTACATGAATGTAAAAGGTTACTGAACAAGTGAGGCTTTGTATTGTTTGCCCCTAACACAGAAATGTCACCTAAACAGAAGGTATCATTCTGCTTCATTGCAGGACACCAATGTCCTGCAGTCCAGCTGAGTACTCAACACTTAGAGAACATAGTAACTTAGTTCCGTGCTATATATGAATATGAAAACACTTTCACCCTTTATTTTCTCAACCTAGTGCTACATTTAAATATAAGTAATAATCTCCTTGTTGAAGGGCATGACTGAACACTATCTTCATGAGGTCTTATTTGCACAAGCCTTTTCAGTTCTGCTAGAGAAAAATGTGTAGCCATACTCAAACTTCTAACTAACCAATTTCTCAACTTTACTGATATTTTTTACTGATATTTTTTACTGATACTTTACTCTGTCCATTTTCTTCTAGTATGTTTTAGGATTTTTTAGGTTTTGAGTTAGCTCTCCAGCCTCCAAGGAAAACACTATTCTATTTTTCTCTAGCATTTATAGTATTAGACAATGTACTGTTTTCAGGCTGTTTTATAAGCAGTCTGCCAGTGCCTCCAGCCTTGGATTGCAGGAATTTCTTTGCATTGGTGGTAGCATGGCTGAAGAACCACACATTTGTTCCCACAGTCCTTTGCAGTATGTGAAATAGTCACCATGCTAGATTATTAATCTATTTTCCATTTCACATAAATATTCTGCATGTGGAAGTAAGGGTGCTCTATCCACCAGTACACTGAGATTACACAGATTGCCTGAGTCATAAAACAGGCAGTGAGAGGCAAAGAAACTGATTTCAAAACACAGTTGTAATTTCAGTGCTTGAAGAGGGAAACAAGCTGAAAGGTATTTTCAAAATTAGATAAGGGATCTAAATACTGCTAACAGTTCACAAATATGCCTTAGGCTGTAGGGTTACACTTGAAATTGTTATCTGTGTTACATTCACAGGAACAGATTTATCCCAATAATTTATGCCTAACTAAATATAAAAGAAACATACATATTAATAAAATTGCATGTAGTGTAAACATTAAACATTTTTCAAAGAGTCCTGAACACAACAGTACAGCTGCATTCATGTGTGTGTTTTTCAGGACAGTATTCAAGGAATAACAGAGTGTGTTATTTAATCTGAGTATTTTAGTAACTAGAAATAGGTGAGGATGTGACAGCCAGTTCAACTTCAGCATGCACTAACCTAGCCTGTTGAAGTATCATGGGAAAGAAAGCAGTGAACTATCTTTAAGAGATTAAAATTTAGAGCATATCACAGCTCTGCCTCATCTGTACTTCTCTAGATGAAAAACACAGAACTTTCCAAATTATTTATTTAAACTAAGAAACCATCTACTCCAGATTGAAAAGCATATACCGACAGATCTTCTGTTTCATTAAAATATATTGGCCTGAGTGCATGTTTTGGCAAGACAGAGTAAGAAAACTTGCTTTTTAAGATACTGGAACACATGTATAAAAGCTTCTTGCTATTGCTCATAACACACATACCCTAAAGTTACACATTGTATACACAAAAAGAAACCAGACGAGCTTCTAAAACACTGACCTGAGTTTGTGCATTCAAGTCTTTGGAATTTGACAGACTGTGACTGGGAATCCTCTTGTAACATTGCATCCTTTTTTTTTGCCATGAAAAACTGCACTTTCCTCAGAAAAGTGCTACTTTCTACTGTTACTTATTAGACTTACTCATTAAAGCAGTAATTCAGTAATTTTAAAAGCATCTCTTATACAAACCCCTTCCAAGATGATGTATTAGCTACACCTTGCTAACCTTAGAGTAATACTAACAGGGAAATATATTAAATTGAGCATCATTGTATTCTTTAGTCTTCTTACAGACTCAAACAGTTTCTTAACATTTGTATAGCTAACTACTACAAGGTTTCTAAGGTAAGCTTCATTAAATTTTAGTATGAGCCAGTACTCATCATTAATCAGCATATTACTACTGTCATTCCAAGAGTTCAACAATGTCTTTCAGAGTAGCTGTAAGGAAAGTATTTTTTAAAAAAACCTGTCAGATTAAAATACTGTTTTGTATTTTGTTTATATGAAGTCTAATTTTTCTAGCTCTTTCCCCAACAAAAGCAAGGCATAAAGAGTACTAAACAAGTGATTCTGCCACTGAACCTCTTCATTTTACTTAAAATGCAGTCTTATTTTTGAAGAGTAAGAAGCAGCCCATGACGAAGGAATCTAACTTCTAATTAAAAAAAAAAAAAAAAAAGTATATATGCAAGTATATACATGGACTACAAACGTTCAGTCTTCCTGGAACACTCTAAGTGTAAAATCACATTTGAAAAAGACAAAGATATTCAAGATAAAAATAATAAATATATGTATATACGTGTGTATATATATATACATAAATATGCATGTTTGAACACTTAACACTCATTACGGAGAGAAAATTATTCCTTAAGTCTTTATAATGGAATAAACCAGCATTTTTCTTACAACAGAAGTTTTTTGAGGTTTATATAAGGAATTGTTTACTTCATAAGCTGAAATGCAAACAGATCACAGATTAGGATGCAACTGATTTGGCACATCCACAACCTCCAGACTTTCAAATTCAACTGCATATTAGTAACAGTTATATGACAAAGGTACCTCTGGTAACAAAACTGGAAAATTGTTTGCAAGAACTTGCAGAAAATAGACTGCTCATGTACAATTATCAATAATTTCAAAGAATTTAACATACAGGCAGGGAAATCTAACTTTTCACAGTTTGGCTGAATGTTTTCTATATTGTATTCATGAATAGATGCATTCCATATGAGTTTTTCTTGAGCAGGGATTCACATGTGATTTGCTATCATGCTCACGGAAGCACATGGCTGCCAATAAGTAATTCTGCTGGGAAAAAAAAGTATTTTTAAATGAGCTTCATGCTTCATGCATTTACTATTAAAGTAAAAAGAACATCTTCATTATATTTGCCCTATAAATCCCAGCCTACCCATCATCTACTGCTCCTCATCCAATGGAAGTGTGGCAGTATTTCTGTAAAGCACATGAGGATTTTAAGTTTAGTGTATGTTTAAAGCTACATAAGTACAATATAGTCAAATAAGTGTTTATCCATTTACTAAATTTGCTGTGGTCATCTGGCAGTAATCTGAACACTTCAGAAGCCAAGAACTTAATATTATCAAGCGTATTCTTGTGTATGTGCCAAAGCTCAACTGCAGAGGACATTTTTGTCTGCATCACTTTTACCATAATTTCTAGACAGAGAATACATCCAGGGTACAAGACATTTTCTGGGCACCATGACAGACTCCCCATCCCCCGTCCTCCCTCCTCAAATCAGAAGTTTCATCTTTCCACATCTCCTGGTTTCTCCCCTGGATGGAAGGTTAAATTTAGCGTTCCCAGTAATCTTCATTTTACATGCCATAGTTCACTCTGCCTTCGTGCTCATTCTCTTACCTGTTTTTGTTTAAATCCATGCTCCAGGAACACTTACACTCTTCTCTTTTACTCTACACTACACAATTACCTTTTTGTTTATATTTCTTGTCCACCACCAAGTTCCTATACCCTGTGCTGTCAGTCCTGGGCATTCTGACACAATTCTGCTCTACCTACCCATAAATTTCTGATGGATATGAAAATCCATCTACAAAGGCAGTTTTAACTTGCTTTCCAATGAAAAAAAAAATAAGCAATCACCATTGATAAAGTTGGCAATAATAATTTAAGTTTCTGTCAAATAAATACATTCTTAAGCCCCTGAAGAGGCAGGATCTCAGCCCCCCTACCTGATTTGCCTCTTGAAACAGACTTTCCCCATGTTTCACCACAGCCTTTCTTCAGATTGTCATACCTTCTGCTTCAGACCCCTAAATTCTCACCTTTTCTCAAGGCTGCTCACAAAATTCCCTCGTTTTCTCAAGGAAATTCCTCAGGCCACTTCCAACCTCACCACAAACAGGGAAACTTTCCATAGGACATCCACAGTTACAGTAAAGCCCCTGGACATTTGCTGAAGGAAATTTTTCACTACAGTATTGGTAACAGAAAGGCAAAGCTGACTGGTTTATTCTAAGGCAGAAACAAAAGCCCCGAACACGGGCACAGCCCCACACGACTCACACCTCCCGGGCTCGGCGAGGCCTCCCCCTCAGGGCGCACCCGGCCACCCGCGGCGACAGCTCCCGCCGAGCCCTGAGGGGAGAGAGCAGAGGGGAGGCCGCGCCTCACCGCCCCAACGCCTCACCCTCCGCCAGACAAAAAACGGGGACAAAAAACACAGATCCTGCCCAGCGCTGGTCCGGCCCTCAACAGCCGCGGTTGCATAGCAGGTTGAATCAAGTGCAGCCATCGCTGATCCTCCAATTATCTTCCAAGCAAAGAAATAGCTCCAAAACTGAACAGATCCCAGATGTCCCCCTGCCCCAGGGAGAAAAAAGAGGGGGCGGAGGGGGAATTAAAAAAAAAACAACAAAACAAAAAAACAAGAGTAATAAAGTATTACACAGATGTATCTGCCTTTCATCAGGCCACAACAGAGTCCCAGCAACTTACCAGCTACCCCAGCTCCATAATGAAGCGGCCAGAGAAAGGCTTCACCGTATCTCTGGAGCTGATTGATGGCAGCACATAGAGCCCACAGAGATCAAGAGCCTGGAAGCTCCATAACCAAGAAGACCACTGATAACTGCTTTATTTTTCAGAAACTAATCCCGTAAAAAACCTAAATGTACATATTTTAAACATGCATTAGGAAACAAATAAGGATCTAATCTAGGAACCTACATGCTATTCCCTTCTAGAATTAATGATTTAATTTAAAAGGGGAGGGTAGCAAACCCCACAAAACAGGAGGTTTGATGAGGTATCAATGGGCCTGGTTCCTTCTTAGGACACCACCTCTCGTTGTAGGTTTGGATACTCAAGATCAAAGTACTGTTTCCCATATTTTATTGTGAGAATGTGATTATATGGCTGTTATTAAAAAAACTAACAACTTGATTATACTACTTCTAGTAGAATTCCAAGGTTAGAAACAAAACATTTCCCATTTAATATACTTAAATTATTTCTTCCTTTGCCACACAAGTTCAATATAGCTTTCACAACCATTCAAAACCCCATAAATTTTGGTATACCTTCAAACAGGTTATTGCAATGTTTAAATGACAGAGGTTCCCACTCTAAAGTGCAGACAATCTGATGAAGCTTTTTTCCACAGCAATGGGTTTGAATTCATTCATTTGTAGAATCTCTTCTTTTCCCCTCCCCCCCTTCAAAGGAAACACATAGCAATTTACATCTTATGGCAAAAGGCTGTTTTTTCTTGGTTACATTTCACAAATACCGTGATTGTTCTCTGTGAACCAAAAGGGTCTGCTAATCACAGGCTGACAAGAAATTGTTATATTATGAAGAAAAAAAAAGAGGATTTCACCAATAACATTTCAGAACCTATTAAGGGAAACCCAACCAGTTCCTAAGAAAATGTCTTTAATTTTTCATTTTATGGAAATACACATTTGTTTAATTTCCATGATACAAAAATGTTACATATCAAACATTTTCTGAAATTGATTAATGCAGATCCTTTTTTTTAAACAAATACAGGGCTTGTATAATTAGCGGGTTTGTCACAGGTACCAAAAACATTTTTACAAACCCCCACAAGGGTTTTGAAGAGGGAGGGAGGAAACAGATCAAGACTTCAGGGTGAAAACAGCAATAGATATGAAAACACAGAAGAACTACCTCCCATAAGGAAATTAATGTTTGAGGAACTACTAAGTAACAGTTTTTTGAAAGGGCAAGGTATGTGTGAAGTTGGTAATTAGATGGAATACTGGATGCACAGGGCCAGGGGGGTTGGGGTAGAGAACGGAAAACAAAAAAGATTCCAGGTAAAGTAACTGGTAGAAAGCAATATGCAAAACTGCAGTTCTGTTTGAAGAAGGCTGACAGCATACTGATACTGCCTGAAGAAACAGCTAAAGGTTAGGAGATCTGTGGTAACCCCCCTCAAGCACAGGACAGCACAGCCTAGCACAAAATCATAGGGTGCCAGTTCTTTTTCATAGCCAGCATGCCAAAGGAGGTGACCAAAATACATTTAGTCTTGCTTCTTAAATCTAACATCATTTACAACAGCAAGGATTTCACATGATGAACAATGAATCATATACTAGTTAATATACACACAAGTAAAATTGACAGTGATTATTCAATAAACAGTTTAAAATAATTAAACTGATTCTGAGTACACATACTGCTTTGTTAACACCACTTTATTTAAATAAAGTATGGCTTCCAAGGTGTATTCTCACAACTGAGTTCAATCAATTCCACTCCTTAAGGCAGTTGTTTCCTACCATGTTTCAGGGACTTCAAAAATGCCAGTGGAACTAGTTGTGAGGCTTCCTAAAAGACAGTCACAAAACAAAATATTAAAGACTTCAATTAGAAAACCAGAAGAAATAAAAGTTAAATCTATAATATTTTTATTCTTTCATAGCATACTAAGACATATTCTCTTCTCTAGAGCAATACTCTAGATACATGAGTGGCAAGTCAATATATTTCAGAGAAACCAAAGGACTGTTTTTGAGAAGGCACTTAAACAAAACAAAAAATTCGTGTCAAGTTTCTTACACAAATGGTAAATATTGTATTTTGCAATTAATCAATAATTTTCTTTTTGCAGTAAGTGGGATGATGAAGTTAAGTAATACTACTATCGCAAGTGTATTTGTGGTTATTCTTGTTTAATGCAGTTAAGACAGTGAAGAATTGTTCCAGCCCAAATTAACTGAAGAAGAAAGATGACTCGACACTAGGCAAATAAGCAAAGACTTACTCAGAGCATGTGGTAGACTGCAAGAATTGTTAAGGGTGACTATGCCACTTGTCCAAAATTTTTGGAAGGTTTTTTAAATATACTCCCTTTTCATCACTGTCTTGACAGCTGTTGTCTGAAAGAAACCCCACAGCTAAGGGATTCATAAATGCAAAGCACCCCAAAAGCTAAAAGGCCTGCGTAAGTTTAAGAGCCTAGTTTGGCAACTTCATTAAGTTTTCTCAGGAAGTCACCAGATTTCCACGAAATGATCTTGAGAGAGAAGGGTTGTCTTAGAGTTGCAGTCTAGTTATTTATTCCAGGGGATACAAATCAACAGTGTGACTACACATACTCTAAAGTAGCATTGTAGCAAGTGGTGTGCCAGAGAAGAGGTGAGGGTGACCAGCTAGACTGCCAAAGTTTTGGCTTAATAATAGAGGTAAATAATATTCTGACCAGGTTTAGAAATTCCAGTGTTCTCAACTTGCAGAAATATCTCACAAATAACTAAATATGGGATATTAGCCTGTAGGATATGTAGTCTTAAAATGCTAATTATAGGAGCCCATATATTAGCTTTCAGGGCAGCAGGTAGGTTAATTAAAACCAGACTCATTTGCAAGTAACAGATGTCTAATGACACACATCTGGCTGGTGAAGTTACATGCATTCAAGTATGCTATGACTCCATCTAAGCAAGCTTAAGGGAAAACATCCACATTAAGTTAACCCTACATTTTGCAATAGAGTATCAGATGAACAGGGAAATCTACTCTAGACTCCAGGCTTCCTTCAAATTTTGCTTACAATATGCAAAAAAGAGTATGTTAACTAGAAAGCAATATAAAGAGACATTGAGAATAGGTAAAAAGATTCAATATCTTTATTTTAAGGAAGAAAAGCAAGTAAGAAATTAACTATATCTTGCTTCCTTTGGTTGGTCTCAGGTAGGGGCTTGTTTGTGAGGTTTTTTTGCATTTAGGGGTTGTTTTCTGTTTGGTTATGTATTTTTTTAATTACAATGTTTGTATAATGCAATCTAATTTAAGCAACTTTTCTGGACTTCCATGAATGCAACAGTGTAAGTCACTGCTGTAAGTTACTTTGCATAAGTTAAGACATTCGAGAAAACAACTTCAGTTCCCTTCAGGCCTAGAGTAATTCCTAACAGGATACTGAACCATACACACAAGTATTGTGCTTACCTGCTGGAACTTGTTCTGTCTTGATCTTTTTGAATTTCTTAGCTCTTTTCTTAACATCTGGAAGGGACTCTGCACAGGAGTCTGTCTGGTCATCCTCTGGATCTTTGCCTTCTTCTTCCATATCATCAGAACCAGTTTCTTCTTGAATAGGACTCATGCTTCTCTTTCCCACTGTACTGGCACATGTAAAACTGAAATGTCGACGAAATACAATTATGAACAACTCAAGAACAACTACTGCATAGGTACTGGCTGTTGCACATCTATTAAATGCTTATAAAGGTAGCAGAATAAACTGTAGTAAGTGATGTACCATGAAATCACATTATCTGATGTAACTATAAAATTCCATGTGTTGGTTAATTCTTTGTACTACAGGTGTCTCAGGCTTGGCTGTTGTTCTGATGAGATCATGCAACTCACACTGTAATTAAAGCTGTTCTCTATTGTTGTTTAATTTCAATTTGTAAAGTTTTATTCTCCTAGAAAAACTCTTGCAAAGCATTCTCAATAGACATTGTTATACACAACTGTTAAACCTAAGCCACCTTGATACTGAATGATACTACATGCTAACTTCATCCTCTTTTCTTAGAACTATATGAAGTTTTTAAAGGTTTTTTATTATATAAAGAAAACCATCAAGGTCCATATAATGAAATACCAATCAGGCCTTAAAGGAAAGAGTCCTACCATCCAACAGGCTGTTAAAATAAAAAGCATCAAAAATTGCACACTCATTTCCTAGGCAGTACTTGAATGAAGCCTAACACAGTATGAACTTGGAGCTCCATTTCATTCAGCATACATTGAAATGATACCACACAGATTTTTGTTCAACTGGAATAATATTGTTAAGTTCCCTTGAAAGACAATTGAGAATATTAAAATCAAAGTAGCATGAGTGTAAGAAAGCATGAAGTAGCAAAGAATTAAAAAAAGAAATTGTTCCCATGACAAACTTCAGGAAATGTATCAGCTATGTAAATGTCTATTTTAATAAAAAGGTAGTTCCAGACTTACAAACCTTTAGTTTTTCATCAAGAAACACTCAAAATTAGTGTATGAATCTAAGCCATTTTCTACTATTTTATTTAAATTAAAGTTAATACCAAGTTACAAACCAAAGCTTTACAGCTATATTATTTTTTCTTTCTAATCAATAATAACAGGCAATTATAGTGTTTCAATAATGTTTCTGCTAAATGACTTAAATTTGGCTGTACAGTTCTGGCACTGAAATGGAATTTTTTCAGCTGAGCATTTTGCAATTTAAACCAGACTATTTCTGGTGTCCAAAGGCAATAAACAAACATGAAACATATGATTATGCCTTATGCTCTTACTTCCACTTTAGGAGCACAGAACCTTTTACTTTGATGAATAACTGGCTTTTCCTCCAAACATTAACACACAGAAGGCCTTCTTGCATGATTTCCTACAAATAGTTGTGTTGAGTCACTCTGCAACCATCATCAGTAAAAAGATCCAAGCCAGAAAGCTGGATAGCAATGTTTATCCTGCATACAAAGCGCAATATTGTAAAACAGATGAACTAATTTTGGAAAGAAAAAAGTCTAGTGAAGAAAGAGTATTTAGAAAATTTAAAATTACTATAAATGTTTAAAAAAACTAACTAGAGAAATTTGTAAGAATTCTACTTATGAGAAAGTTAGTCTGAAAAATATGCAGAGAACAAAAATTCTGAAGTCATAAATTACATTCCCCAGATTTCTCAGGTGTATTATGAACACTTGGCTCTTAGAAAGGAACCTGTGCTCTCTTTAAGCTCCCTTTCTGATAGGTCTTAGGGATGAATTAATTTTTTTTTCAAATTAGACTCCTGAGAAGCAACTGCAAATAGACTTACATAAAAAACAAACTGCAAATTAAAAAAAAAAGTTATTGATCTTCAGTGCCCATTTAGCTGTGTAGCAAAGAACAAAACAAAAATAAATTTTAGGCCTAATGTTCTTCCCACAGATACCTTAAGGGGAAAAGAAAACACCAGCACAAAATCCAAAATATATATAGATTTTTATAATCAAGAACTGCTGACTTCTTGCTTTCTTCCAAAATGTTAATTTTATTCTACATTGTATGGATTCTAAATGGCTAAGGGCTGATTTTTGTGTGTTTTATTCTTCTTTAGATCAAAGAAAGGTTCAAGGACTAGAGCAACACTATTTATTCATTTACTAATAGTAGCAATCAGCATGGTTGTCTATACAATTTAGAGCTCTACTCAAAGTTCAATTTCTAATTATACTAGCTATTTTGGAATATGTCAATATTTCTTTCTCAACTTCCTTACTGTGTTGAGAAACAGCTAAAGAAAATAGAAGAACTAAACAAATAGTTAACTGTCCATTTCAGATATTCTTGTCTAAGATCCTTAACAGGTACTTTCATCATCCCATTAACAAACGTGGCACTTACGTTTGTAAACACACATGTATAACAGTTATATAGGCAATTATTACGTATTTTTTAAAAAATGTATTTAAAGAGGTTCTGAAATTTTTTTTGCATATGCAAATGGGGAATGTTCTAATTTTTAAAATAAAGTTACCAGCCGAGTTGCTTGTCATTTTTGTTTCTTTTGTTTGTTTGTTTGTTGGGGTTTTTTTGAGAAAAATCAAAACACCCCTCCACCTGAAATTCATCTATCCATATGATACATTGCAAATGGCAAATCTACTCAGTGAACACACGATAGCTTTCATATCAGTCAGGGATGAGGGCAGGGGGCTTCCAAGATTCTTCCATGACAGCAGTTTCCACCCATGCAATTCTCCCTCTGTTTGCCTATTTTAATGCTAGCCCACTGACAAACCAACCCCACAAGGATGAATCAGTATGAGAGTATATATTCTGAAGAGTAGTTACTTTATTATATGGGGCTCATATAATAAAAAGAGGGGGTTTGGTTTTTTGGTTTTTTTTAGTGAATCAGGAACTGAACCTTTGTTAGATACTTCCCAATCTGTCAATTTAAGGCAAAATTTCAGTACAAGAAATACCCAACAACTCCATTACTAAATGAAAAAGTAGCCAGGATATATTGTCATCATGGAGAGAAACAGCTATTCTGCAGCTGTGCTCCCTGGCAGAAACTGATGCAGCAAGCTTATTAAATAATAAATAAATAAAGGATGTAGTAACATGAAGCTATTATAAGATATCAGCTGCTAGATATATCACAGTATCAAGTGTTCAACTGAAGATGATTCAAATTAATCTGGACAAATATACACACATATACATGCACATATATGTTTGTTCTGGTTGCTTTATATAAATATATTTTACATAAATGGTGTTTATGTTTCACATAAAATGGTATTACATAATATATAAAAATATAATTAAATATTTTTGAGCTATCTTTGTCTGGAAACAAAAGGAAAATGTTCATCTTAAGTCAACTGAAAGACCATGAGATTGATTTGCTGTTCCATGTTATAACTAACCAGATTACACTAAAGGGGTTATATTTACAAATCACAGAATCAGCCTGGTTGGAAAGGACCTCTGAGATCATCAAGTCCAACCCTTGATCCAAAAAATTAGTTGACAAGAAAACACAACCTAACCAGTAACAAATAAAACTGAGAAAACCATGTCAAAAGACCTGCATAAAAAGGAATTTGGGATAGAACCAAATCACTTTATTAATAAGACTAACAAGAGAACAAAAATTCATGTAGCATCAATTACAGAAATTTAACAAACAAAATAAAGTGTTGATCATCTAAAACCAAGGCAGTTTCTTGTGCAATTAACAAAACAGATTAAAAAGTTTCAAGAACAAACGCTTAGGAATACAACTCACTGCTAGGTACCAACATTTTAAGGAAAGAATTCAGTGAAAATTTTATTCACCAATTTTCCAAATTATACATTTGTGGTAGTCCTCAAACTTCTTTTTGAAGTAACAATGAATCAGCTTTCTGCATCCACTGTTTCCAGCACCCATGTTAAAACAATAAGTTGGCTATGGTACAAACCATAACCTGCCACTCTTACCACATACCTATAATTTCTTTGATAACCAAAAAAGCACTCAATGAGAAGAGATAATTCTACTGGTAGAAACAAAAGTATTCCTTTGCAGTCGACTCAAGATATGTTAAGTATTTTCAGACTATTTAATACAGACTTAATTATAGACCTAAACTTTAGCCACATGTAAAAGAGCACCAGGATAATCTTTAGAGCTCCTCCTCTCTACATAGCATGCACTCCCAAGTTTTCCTAAGTACAGTAGCAAATTTAAAATAACATCATTTCATATGGATTTTATCACCAGGATCCTCCATATGGTTTTCAGGGATCACAAATTTAGAATTCAAACCATGACAAAACCATGAACATTTGACATCAAGCCAAACACACACTTGCATTTAATTTTCCAAAATAAATCATAAACTTGCGTAAGGGGGAAGAACAGCACAAGTTTAATATGTTTGTTACATGACAGATAAAATTTACAGGAAGGTATGAGAGGTAGAACTTATCATAGCATTCCCAAGAAAGATAAAACTAAGACCTCAGTGCTGATTTTATAACTCACATTTGGTTTAACCAGGAAAAAGAACACAACAAAAACAAACACACAAAAGAAAAACAAACACACAAAAGAAAACCCCAAAACATAACAAACAAACAAAAAAAGCCTCACAACAAAAAATGCAAATAAAATAAATTAAAAAAAAAAAAAAAAAAACATTACAGAAATGTAACTTAAGACACTTCACTGAAACTTTTAAAATGTAGATTTGATAGATTCTGAAGGGGAAAAAAAATGAAGAAAGAATGGCAAGAACTTGATAAATTATATAATTGTTAGTACTGAATGGCCTTCCTATCTGTAGCTACAGATGACTGAGAAAGAAGCCTCCTGTTAAAATCATATCCAAAACCTGACATTAACAAGAGAGGGTTAAAATAGAACAAGAAATACAGACAACATACTGTACCAGAATAAAACCCAGTGTTTCCTGACTTCATTTTGTCCTCGAATAATAGACTAAACCACTTTTCAAGCTTGACTCCAAAAGCTTGAAGCTATGCAAGTGTCCTCATTCGCCTTCCTGTTTCTGAAGCATAAGGATGAGTGCTCCAGATGATCATTTGTATCCTTCTCTATGGCAGCATTATCACCACAGAAACTCACCCGGAACCCAAGATGGCCTTTACAAAGGTAAAACTAAATTTCCAGGTGACTCAAGCTACTCACAGGTGTCAAACGAATAAAGAAAATAATTCTTTTATTTTGGTTATAACAAATGGCACTGCTACATCAAGCCCAAAAGCTGTGATTGGACCTGCTCTCAAATCCCAATATTTTAAAAATTTGTCTAATCATGTTTCTGATTATATCCTCTCTGCTCCTTTACCTACAGTCTTGTGACAGCTGATATACCACTACTGATTTATATGCAAAGAAATATGTACACAAAAAAACCCCACCTGTTGGTTAAGAACAGGCTGAAAATTGCTAGACTTCCAATAAAAATCCAATAAAAACACAACAGTTGGCAATGCAGGAAAAGTCTCACCTGTTAACACAGTAGTATCGACTCTGGGAAACATAAGGTGTGCACTGAGTTTTTAACCGCTTTCTCTCCATCTCCTTCCAACTATCTTCTGTACATTTTCTCTTTGCCTGTTTTTCTTCGTGTTTTTTCTCAACATATTCTGCATATGTCTGGATCCTATAACTTTCAGCGTACCTGCTGGTGTTTACAGCTGTGGAGAAGAGTGGTGTTATATACAAAACACTGTTAAATGACAGCATACCCCCTCCAGAAATAACTTCTTTTGAAAAGCAGAAGGCAGTGAGCTATTTGTTCTGTTCATAACACATGAAGAATCAGTCTCGAGGAGAAAAAACAGCACAGAAAGAGCTGTGCCCTGCCTGTCCCCTCACAGGAGACCTTCTGCTCTGCCTTTTGCAGCCGCACTGCCTGTCCCACAGTGGCCTCATCAGCGTGCTTACAGCGAGCCTGGGGAGAGCCCTTCTGAAGTCTTTGCTTGTGAAGCCATGATGATGGTAACTGACTTGATTCCATTGTTACTGACTAAAGTGAATGCTGTACTCTCCTAGATTCACGCAGTATGTTTGAATTAGGCATTCCAAAACTGTTCTCAGAGGCAGACTTGATACAAAAAGGGTTAAACTTACTTAAACTTAAGACTTTTCCCTTAAATTAGAAGCCATCAATTCTTCAGTTGCAACGCTCTTCCAGATTGCTTGTTGGCAAGAAAGGGTTTCCTGGATTTTTTCCCTTTTAGTCTCATTACTTAACCCAGCAGGTTTGTTTTGCAAGTTGGCCAGGAAAAGACGACATTTGCAAAGCCTTTGCCAAAACTCTGTTTGATTGCTGTGAAACATAAGCTTATTTGAGCTGCATTTTTGATTGCACAAGATAGCCATGGAAGTGGCACTAAACTAAGATCCAGCTGTTCCATCCTTGTATCTTTTTGATGTTTGGAGTCCATATGACTAAAAAGACTCTGAATTCAAGGTAGAAGAATTTGTTTCAATTAAAAATTAGAATCACTTAAAAAATAAAGAAAAAATAACTTTATCTGCCTCCCTTGTGCAACAGTTTACCAAGATTCTTTCACATCCCAGCATCTTCACAGCTCTCAGCATTCAGTCTGCAAGCCAAGCTCTGGCCTGAAGCCATCACTATAACAGATGAATCAGCAAATTAAACTGACTGTCAACTGGTGTCCTCTGCTGTTTTCAGCCCAACTAACTGAATGAAAGTATTGTGAACCAAACAACAAACCAGTATAAATATAAAAAAACCAGTATAAAGATAAAACAGTTTTCTGTCTTTTAAGCATACCTGGACAATTTCTGCAGCAAGGCAGGCATCACACTGTTACACACACAACTAATAAGCTGGACCATAAATTTTAAATGTACTTCTTCAGCCTCTCCCACTACAATTATGAAAGTTACTGATAATACCTAGTATTAACTCGATGTAAAAAGCATTTGGCACAGTGTCTGCTGGCTTCTCTCAGAAAAAGATGCATGACCTTGACAGCATTGTCACTGATTAGCCAACATTTATGCCAACTTCTGCTCTTACCCTACCCTCTCCAATTTGTCTTATTCCCAGTGCAGTCTTTTCAAGTTTGTCTTTATTTCATATTGGTCTTGCAATCTATTGTGAGTCTGAACATTAATATTATACTCACTGTTTCCTATTTCCTCTGGCAAGGCTGTACTCCTTCCTCTTTTTAAAAATTCCTTTTGCTACCATTAGAAACCAGCTTTCCCCAACTTAACCAAGCTACATCCCATTATCCATTTCTGGTATTTTTTTCATAGAGAGTAGTGTTCATCAAATGCATTTTTCTTTAGTGTCAACCAATTAATTTTCAAACCTGGTCCCTCCAAAGACAAACTGGTTCCAAATCTCACTCCCACTCACTAAATTCCTTGGCCATCTCTCATGTGAAACAAGGATGCAGAGCTGGCAGTGAGGCTGGAACCACACACTAGTCTATCTAAGTGCTACAAAAAACTGATGAAATTAAACCTTGGTCCACTTGAAAAGTGACCAGCACACATCAGACAAACAAACATATGATAAAAGTTACTCCATTAACATTAATTTTTTTTGCTTAAAATAATCTTGTAAGAAAGCCAAAATAAAAAACATTGTAAAGAACAAGTGCAGCACCTGGACAGCTTTCTCTCTACCACCAGACTAAATGAAGAGATTTTAACACTGTGAGCAATCTTTAAGATTAGGAAGAACTCAAGCTATACTGACTCCTACTGATCCAATCTCACAATCTCTGCGCTCTCTTGTCTCTCAGTACATACAGAGAAAGAAGCTCTAAAGTAGCTGGCTACTTTATTGTACTATTGATTGATTTTCAGAATTTCACAAGCCTGTATAAGAATCTAGCAGACTTCAAAACAAATGTTTCTTTAGGAGGAAGTGATCCCGAAAATAACTGGAGTATGTTACTCTGAGCCCTTGCAAAAGAATAATTTTGAAAAACAATTAATAGAGTGGATCAGATAATTTTTTCAAGTCTGGTGAGACAAAAAAACCAACAAACCTGTGTTAGTTTTGACAGTCAGCAAGTCAGAAGAATTCAGATTCATTTGTATTTCACTAGAAAAACCTGAATGTTCCCTTAAACCCTGCCTTTAAAGTGTTGGGGCTTTGTTCGCAGTTTTCAGGGTTTTTTTGGGGGAGTGTGGTTATGATTTTTCTTTTTTTTTTTTTTTAAATTCTTTTCATCTGGGATGCTCACTCCAACTCACCACCAATCATCTGAACAGTACACTGGAGTTTTAGGAGAGTAAACGCATCCAACACTGTTACTCTCAAAACTGATCTAAAACCTCATTAATTTACCAGGGTGAGACACCTACATAAGACAGACAGGATTCTTTAAAGCCTTGGTCATCACTGCACACTAGCAAGCCAGCTATTTTGTTGAATTAGATGTATTTAGTATACTCTTGCTAAAGCTTTCACTGAGATTAAACATTACCCTGGAAAGAGTTTCCTCCACTTTCAAGCGTATCCTACACAGGTCTAGTTGTGGTACAGTCAAAAAGATGTTTCAATTGTGACTTAAGTAAGTGATAAGTAACTGCTAATTCAGCTACAAGAAGTCCAATTGCCTGCTTTCCATTTTTAATAATGTGTGCTGCTGCATCACAACCCTTTTGCACATTCCAAGGTAACTTGGCATTCAGACTTGCCCAGCATTGCTGAATGAAGTGACATTTCATCATTGAGCTTTCTCAAAACTCTTGTACTCAGGGAAGGCTAAAGAGAAGAAAAAGCTGCAGAAAGTTTACTTAAAAATTAAAATATATCCAAGAATTAAATAAAGAAAAGTATCAAGATGTCATGAAATCCTCTGGCACTGAAACATCACAAAGGGAAAGTCTTGGCTTGCTCTGAGATAAGAAAACCATTAAAAGTGCTAAGTCTCCACACTTTTTTAGAGAATTGAAGTTCTTATGAATTTCACCATCTCAGACCACCTGTTAATACTACTCTAATAAAATATTTAATATGTACTGCATTTACTAAATAGCAAATACACTGTAAAAAATATACTAAAATAGAACAAACAATACTTGACTGATCATTTTCACATGCTTAGAAATCTAGATGTCTAAAATATTTGTTCAGAAAAAAAAAAATCGACTAAGGTAAAATACTACATTAGCATTTGGGGCACATGAAGAAAACTTCTTCATGTAAAAAACACTTTTGTTCACAGACACAGATAAAGAATTAAGTACAAAATGTTCAAGGATCAATCACTATGCTAAGACAATATTCTTCCAAGTTACAAAATACATCCACTTCGTTAGTTAACTCCATACCAATTTTCACGAGGTGCACGCTGGCTTCACAGAAACAGATATTAAGGTTAGTGAAGGTGTACTTCCTTGCTCCAAGAGATCCATGTATTAAAAACTGATGTAGGAAAGTAATTTAACAATCTGAAGGATCCACAGACTGAATTATATTTGATAATAGCACCTATTTGCAGACTGTATCAAAATTGAAAACTCCAATTTGTACATGGTGCTGACTACCCCCTTCTTTTTCCTCTCCTTCATTATTTTAAGATAGCAGAATGTGACTATACAGATTCTAAAACAGACTTTTTAGAAAGACTGTTTTACTAAGATTGCCCTATCTTTTACATCTGAATCCAGAGTAGGGAGCAGTGTCAGTGTGGCAACAAAGTAACTGTTCACCTTGCAGAGGAAGATGGCAAGACAGCAAATGAAAATAGGTCTTTGACTCTCCCATTTGGAGAAAAGGAACAGGTGATCTGAAAGACAATGGTTTGATAGAAGAAAGAAAAAAAATGCCAAGTGCAAAGCACAGCAGAGAAAAGAGGAAAGAGCCTTAGAAAATGTTTTGAAGTCAAAAATAGTATAGTCCACTGAGAAGTTTCATACTACACACATGTATAGAGATTGTCATAAAAGGCTTTAATTTTTTAAAAAATGAACTTATTTACTAATGATTGAAAAAAATTATTTTACTTAACCTTTGCATCCTGTTTAAATACCTCAGTAATTGAAACAAGCTGTGAGATATATTACCTAATTTCAAAAAATCAATAGTCAAAAGACTTTCGACATTCTGTTAAGAAAAAAGCTGCTACATTCAAATGCACAGGGTACGGGGGTTTTTGCTTGCTTGTTTTGTAAGTGATGCTAAAAAATACAGTTGCAGGGACCTGAAGAAAAGTCTATAATCACCTCTCTTAATTTTTCATCAATAATGCCTGGTGTTGTAAAATAGCTATCTTATATTATCATTTATACCACAGGTTCCACTGTAAAACAATGAGCAGAATATATCAACCAGCAATTAGTTTTCTTGTTACAGTGAAGATTCCTGAACAACCCAAGCAGAAATTCACATCTCATTGTCTGCATTTGCTGGTACAGAAATGCTTTTAAATCAGTATTTTAATTTTAATTTCCAGGAGTACTAGTAAATGGTTCAGATCTGTTAATCTACAAATTAAAAGTGTAAAGTGTAGAAAAAATACTGTTCGCATGTAAAAAGGCATCCCAAATAAAACTAAATATTGAGCTTTTCCATACTGATAAACCTCATTCTCCAGGAGTGCAAAACCTACAGGCTTTAATACAAGTCCTTAGACAGAATACAGGCACATGTAACTACCTGTATCTTTTGAAAGTCTATATTCAGTGTTGAGGTAACGTCCGTTTGAAAAGTTTGTGTGAAAATAATGTACACGCACACATCTACAAAGTGATTATATCTTACTGTATTATCACAACTATTAGGTTTACATATTAAATGCCATTTTAATGCAGCACAAGAATTCATGCCACTCAAAACTTAACATGAGAAATACCAAGATTTATATATACATGTATCTGCACATATTATCTATGTATACACATACACGTATCACAAGATTCAACACTGCAAAATTATCATCACAGGCAAAGCCACTGATGCAAAACTTAAGTATTCTTAAAGTATCAAAACCTTGTGGATATTAAGAATCCACAACTTGACGAGTGAATCACAGAAAGCTAGAGAAACGTTTTGAGACTGCACATAATTTATATAAAGTAAAACAACAGTAATGGCTGAGATTTGACATACTGCAGTGTGACTCCATTAAGGAAGTTTCCTTTCTGGAGTATGTATCTGACATGAATTTCCCATTATCTTATTGGCGGGAACAGTCATAAATATAACTTCAAGAATCTGAGTAATACATTAATGGTAATGCCATTTCCTCAAACTCAGCGAGAAGTTGCTGATAGGCAGACAATCTTAAAATACACACATATATTTTTAAATAGAGGTGACGAGCATTTATGCTAAGTAGAACATTCTACAGTAAACCTTATAAAGCACTAATAAATCATGAAGTCCAGCCCTGTCTGAGAAACTCAGAAATTCAAAAAGATTAATGATTTAAACAAGAATCACTTCAAGACCATTACAATTTCAGCTCCTGCACCTGCTTTCGTCCATTGCTCCCCTGCTGTGGAAATACACTGGCTTACTCAGTGCCTAGAGGAAGAAGGTCTCTTGCACACAGTAAATTCTATATGAGCTCATGTATCAGGGCACTAACACATGGAACAACTTAACATTATTTCAATGCTTGCCATTTATGACAAGCAGTTGCTTTTCACATATATTTAAAATGTTGGCTTAAGTCTATTTATTGCATTTTAAAAGAGGAAGAAAAACATTCTCAGGAACCTTCTCAAGTTAAAATTAGTTTAAATTGAACCAGTGATGTTAAAATTTTCTAGAGGTTGCTCATAATCACCACAGATGTTATTAAACTGCACCTAAGCTTAGGTAAAGAGCAAGCATAAGCTGACAGGGGAAAATAAACAAGATACATTTTTGAAGTACCACTTACAAAACCTGTCCACTATTTCCAAATGAACTGTGTACCAGTCCACGTGTTTTTAAGGGCTAAGCCAATAAAAGTCTTTGATAACTCCACTTCGTGCAAAGTAGCAGCAGATAATCTCAATAAATACCACACCAGGTGAAGAAACTAGCATTATACTACCTACAAGTTCAGGAAAACAAAACTCTCAATCAAGTTCAGTCAGGGCTTGTTCTTATTGCTGCAACTCATGTGTTGGTACTAAAAACGTTTAGTTCCTCTCACAGCACCTGCGTCAAGTCTGTAGGTTTGCCCTTAGAATCACAGACCCTGGTGGCTCAGCATTTTACAGTAGCCAATGGAAGTAGTCTTAATAATAAAGTACATTCAGGAACACTTACCTATTTGTACTTGTTCTGGCTGGCTTAATGATACAAATGCTGATGTATCATCTATCCACGAAACCTGAATGTTACCTACAAAAGGTAAAAGAAATTATGATGACTGTTTCTATCTTAGGCTCAGTTGCAGATTTTATTTGATGTGGTATGACATGAAAAGAAGTTAGCCATCTATGGGTAACTTTATCTGAGAAGGCTTTCGTCCACTGTAAAGGTGTCTAATACATACACAGTTGTATATGAGCCTGAAACTGTTCAGAAAGCAGTGACTTTGAAGCTGCATGTGCTGTCTACCTTCAGATCCACTAGAGTAAGGATCAGAAGCAAAGAGACAGGTCTAATACCTTTTTTGTCCTCATAGGAGTATTCTGCTTCTTCATGGTTGGTTTTGTTTTGTTTTTTAAATAAATCTTGTAACAATTCAAATATTCTTAATTTTTTTTCAGTCCTCTCTTCATTCTATAATAAAAATTGAAGCAATTTTTTTCTGGAAAGTTCCAGGTCTGTACTAGATAAACCCCAGCTCTAATCCAACACTATCCATCCTTCAGAACTGCAGCATTTCCCTCAGACACAGCATAGACCAATTGCCACCTGCTGTTCTTTTAGTACAGACACCAAAGATCAGAAACTGCATTAGAGTGGGGCATGGCTCACATAAAGTGAAGAACTCAAGTTATTGCAACACACGAGGTCTTCAAACACCAGGTTGCTTGGATCCCACTATAAACCATTTCCTCAATGTGCAATGAAAACTTAATTTGAGTAAATATGAGGACAAACGCACAAAATCACAGATCTCATTTGGAAATTGTTACAACAGAACAGTAAGTGGAAATAAGTCCCTCCATTCATCAAGCAGTTAGCACATTTTCTATGTGAATAGCTTAAAATGTCACATTAGCACTAAAAGACTTCATAATTGAGCATAAGCAGAGGAAAGGATTTCCATTCCAGATACAAAGTCTTTTTTATAGTCTGAAATCCATTTCCATCTGCTGTCCTCATCCAAATGGTCTATTGTTAAGTACAATTTAGATGTTGAAAATAGGTGCCATTTTTTTTAGGTAGGCTAGGAAACCAAGTTACATATGATGTTACACCACCATTTAGCCTTCAGACATCACAAAGTAAAAACAATGATGCAAAGTCTCTTAAAATGCAGTTTATTTTCAGTTGTTTAATCTAATCTAATTTAGCCTGCAGGTTACATGGTTACAGAAGTCTCTTCTGAAATCCATCCAGATAATAAAAAGTTTTTCTAATCATAAAAAATAGAAGCTTACTTAGATTTAGTTTGCATGCTATATATTTCAGTAGCCAGCTATTTAGGACTTACAATAATTTTGATTATTGCCAAAACCATAATTAATTCAGTAAGGTTTCTTACATTTCTATATACTCAAGAACTAAGGCTCCTCTTAATAGGAGAGGAGTTACACTGGGAAGTCAAATGTTATAATTTCCTTAAACACTTTGTAAGCTAAAGAAATTCAGTTTCTTTCTAATAATTCAGACAGATGAATACAGATCTTTGGTTACTATGGGTAAGGTTCGTTACTTTAGGGAGAACACGCATTTGGCAAGACACTTAAGATTTCACTACACAGGAAAAGCCCAAGCTAATTTATTTACAACTCATAATTGTAGTGCATTTGGTAGGATCCCAACAGCAAGCTTCAAGTACTAGAAATTACTGCACAACTAGCACTGCTCATGATTTGAGAAATCTGAGACCATACTCTCTCATAATTCTTTAACACGGATGAGCTGCCCAGATTCTGTCCCTTTCCTAAACACACAATTTTCATTCCACATCTACCTTGAAACCAAAAGAAAGCTCAGAAAGAAAAATTATCCTAAACGTCTTGTATTTGTGCCCTTAGCATAAAATATCAAAGAGGAATTACCCATAGGAGTTCAGCTACTATTCAAATAGTTCTCTTCAGTGTCCATATTTTCACTAAGTATCATTTAAAAATAAAATCAAACCTATTGATGGCACATCATTTCAGTATCAGATTACTTATTCACTGTTACTGAAAGGCTGCTGTGCTCTAAAGCCTTGGTATTTTAGGTAATTAAGGGTTTTGATACCTCATAACAGATGCTGCCTGTATACTCAGATTGATGCAATTTAAATACATGATTTTAAGAACTAGTCAAACATTAAATAGTTTACAGTGAGCTGTAATCTGAAGAGAAATGCAACAAATGCTCTTATGCAATTCTCCATGCTTAAAATATTCTTTCCAGACTATGTCACATTTCATTATTATGAAGAATCTGAGACACAAATGAATTAGATCATTCAGCAACATTGCTAAGCATTAAGTAAATATTGTGCATTTCAAAAGTATGGTGAAAGGGCAGTAAATATCTAAAAAACAAATGTATCTGCGTTTGAAGTACACTATTTAGCAATCAACAGCTGAATGCCAGCTTACTGCAAGGCTAATCCAAATAAACCATGTACAGCAATGTAACAGAACACAAGCTCTAGAAAAATAAAACAGATTTGTTTCTCTACACGTCTAGAATAGATCACATCTTCAATACTTTGAATAATACCATTATTAGTGTATATGACCCCTTGTCTATTTACTACTACATGCAATGTCCATGTTCCTTGCTAAAAAAAAAAATGGTAACATCAAGTAAAGAATTATCCAGAGAAATAACAAATCTTCACCCAAACAGAAGAAGATTAATATCTCATCTGTTGCTTCTGAGATTAAGGCACAAAGTAATGTGGTTTTTTTTCCTATAAATAAATTTCAACATTCTCTCTGTGTGAGGACAAACACACAAACAACATTAAAATCTACAAAATAAAATTATACTGATGGACCACATCATTCTAACAGATCTTCCTTCAGTATTTATACCACAATGACCAAAGGTTAGGAAAGGAAAGGTTTCCATATAAAAGACTAAGTAAACTAGAACTTACACTTCAAAAGGAAATTCTAAGGAAGATGCCTATAGGTACCTATGAGGAATACATGAGAACAAATTACACAGAAGACTTACAGAGGGGATTCATTATTTCATTATAAAACAACTAAGGGACATATAACAAAATATACAGTAGTCTTAAAATCAAAAGAATTTTTCACATACTGCTTAACTGCAGTTAGGGAACTACCACCAGTGCTGTCAATGCCAAGAATATATATGGGATGACAAATGACTTTAGGCTGACTTACAGAAAGCTGCAGAAGGCTCAAACTAAAAGTTGCAAGTGTGACCACTAGCTCATGAGTCCCTAAGTTACAGATTGCTAGAAGGCAGGGAAGTTCTTTTACTTTGGCTCTGTTCCTGTACATTTCCTACACAACTGTTAGTGGCAATTAAACCCTTACAGTAGGTACTAGGCACTATTACAGACCTTCATTTAACAAAAAAAGTTAATATTTCATTTGGTTACAATTAAAAAAAAAAAAATTGACCACATTGACACCATGACAGAATTCCTAACAGTTTCTGGACACTGGCTTCATCAGACAAAAGAAACAGCTGAAGCTTTCGTTCTAAAAGCAAAGGTTGAAGCATGTATTAAACCAAACCAACATTTTCCTCGTTAAAAATTGAGAAAGGTTAACAGAGCTTCCACCTTCCTCACAGGAAGGTCGTACACAGAAAACAGTAACAGCTGAAAGACACACTGGCATAACAAGAAGGAGGAGAGGCCAGAAATGCATTGAAAAAATAGGATTAAAATTTTTAAAAAACCCTCAAAACCAAAAGAAGCAACAAACAAACAAAAATCACAAAACCAAACAACATCAAACAAAAAACCCACAACAAACCAAACAAACCCCTCAGCCAAAAAAAACCTTCACAAACCAGAAAATCAACTCAAAGCTCACATGTATATATAAACATGAATTCATATGAATACTTAGTATCTGTACTGTGTTCTAGAAGTTTCCCTTAAACTAGACTGTTTACTCTTAAAAGAGACATTTACAAGTGCCACAGTGTATGGAACTTGTACAGGAGTCTCAAACATGTATGTATGAGTCACTTAAAAGTCACCTACGTATTAGCTTGCACTAGCTCAAGTTTATATAACTTACATTAGACCAATATGTAAACTCACAAAGGACTGGGCAAATTTTAAAAGCTATTTATATATCTTCAAGATCACTATGACTCCATTAACTACATCAGTGTTCACCTCCCTGTTACAGGTGACTCACACTCTCACAAAATACAGTGCTACATCCAGTTTGACTCCAGTCACTTGGAAAATTTTTAAATAGTAGTTTTTATAAACTTTTGCCAATATGTGCTTTGACTAAAGCCCAAAGATGTTCACTTAAGTGGAAGTGAGGGCTATACACAAAATCCATATTCCAGCAAATACGATGTTATTATGTTCATATTTCACATCAGCATGATCATGAAAATCTTTTTCTTCAACATATTGAAGAATTTAAAGAAAGTGTTCTAAGAGATTGCATAGTACTGCAGGTACTTGTACAATGCAACTACATCCACCCATGAGTGTATAAAAACATCTTTCATGAACAGGTGTCTACTTGGTATGCACGCAGGAGGGAAAGACTTCAGAATCATGAACACCCCTTCTAGAGTAGCAATCGTAAAACAGTTCCAAGTCTGACACTGCAGCCCCTTCAGCTGTTTCACTGCTTTCACTAGAAGCTTCAGGGGAAATTACAACTCTGCTTTAATTCATACTAGGCTAAAAAAAAAAATAAAATTCTATAAAGTGATTTTTTAATCCAGGTAAGAGTTGAACTTTGTTTCAAAATTTAATTTTGCTTAAACAGTTTTGTTTAACTGTTGTAACAAATTGAGATCATTCATGTCTGTTACTGTTGTATTTTTTTTTAATTTTGGCAAATCACTTAGCTTCACATTGAGCCACTTTCTGTATGTCCATCTACAACTGAAAAAGCATTGGTCCTCCTAAAATTTTGGAAGGTATTTTATGCACTATGGCAATGAGACCTAAAACAAAGTATAGATTAAGTACTACCCAATACCAGTTTTTAAATCCTGGTACTAAAACATTCAGCTCTGAAACCTGGAGAAGCGAGACAAATGAGAATGTGAACGTTGCATAGTACTTTGCGATGTGTAAGTGTGACCCCTGGCGGTATTGATCTGTACTTGCGTTTCACACCAACGCTGAAGGGGAGGAGTTGATAAAATATGAAACATACGACTGAGTCTTTAAAAGTCTACAGAAACATTGTCCAAGTTACCTCTTCTTTAGGAAAAACAGAAAAAGAAAAATAACCTGTAATTATTTGCAGCCCTGAAAGCTCTCTTTTGAAGACTTACTTTATGCAGCAATAAGAAATGAGAAGTCAATCTGCAGTAACAGCCAGACTAGGGCTCTATGAAAGATCTTGTTCTGATTGAGGGATATAAAGATTATAACCACTGTTTTCTGCTGCAAGTTAAGTAGCAGTAGATCACTGTCAACTAATTAGGATCTCCAGATCCTTACATTATGTGCTAACACCTAGGAGAGGATCAACGGAACTACTGGTCTCCAGTTATTACACAGCTTTGTGGTTGTTTCTTCTGACTTGGATGCTGGTCACAATATTGAAATCTAATTGGCTATTTTTGAAGCTTGCATGCTTGCCTAGACTCACAAAAGTTAGTGTCTGGCTTTAAGGTGACTGCAGGATGGAACTTAGTTCTAAAACCTCGATCTACCTTTCACAACAATCCCCATTCCCTTTACCCACCTATTTAAACTCTCCTCTCCTCTCAGGAGAACATGTACAACATGTAATTACAAAGAAAGTCCACAGGACACAATTCAAAAATTACAGAAAGTAATTAATCTTTACCTATAATAGAAGTAAATTTGCACCCACAGATTAAAAACAACAAAAAAAGCCAGAGCTACTTTCTAATGACAATGACAGAAAAAGTATAAAAAAACTATAGACTACATCACTCACCAAAGGCACTGAAAAGCTGGTAAAGGTCACTAGTCTTCCACTCTTTGGGAAAAGTAACATGAAGAACATGATCTCGTTTTGGCTGCACTGTGAAAGAAAAAATGAATTTGTTAAAATAAGAGTCACTACTATTTTCGTTAGCAAAAATCCTTAAAAAAAAAATAAAATAAAATAAAATAAAAAAATCCAAAATGGTCATGTTGGATTTCTCCCTTTTTTTTTAACAAAAAAACCCAAAAAAACCCCAAAAAGGCAAAGATCCACTAAACTATATCAGTCAGCAATAAAAAGGTGCCTGCAATTATGCATGAAATACATGTGCTACCCTATTAGCTTACACTATCTGTGCAAGAAATTGTAAAAGCATTACTTGCTGTGGGAAATGCCCACAAATCCAGCCACTCCTTCACATCCTTTGCACCAAGTTCAAGGACAGAAGAAAAAAAATCAGCCTCTTCATGGTCCAGCTTTAGCTATAAAAAATTCTTAGCAATAATTCAATGTTGCCATTCTTCTGTCAGTAAAAAAACTTACTGTAAAACAATGTTCAATTCAGTTTTCACATAACAGCAGGTAAAAGCTACAATACACACGCTGATAGATTTTTTAATTCTTTTTTAAAATTAAAAATACATGTAAAAAAAGAGTATGTGGAGGCAAACACCTAAAGAAGAAGTGCATAAGACATATTAGGTGTACACTGAAAGTAACATCAAGCTTTTTGAGTTTGAGAATCCAAGATAATCTGCCAGATGAGGTAAGAGTACAGCAGAAATTACCACTAAACATCTGCCTTACTTTCACACATTTCCCCCTACACATCTGGTTTTGGCAATCATCAGAAGCAGTCTACTGAACAAGACAGACCTTTGACCTCACTCAGTAAAGATTATTTCTACCTAAGAAATGACCACAACATACACGTGATTTAACTTGAGCTTTCAGAACCCATGAATTCCTCTTATATTTCAAAAAGAAGTGGAATACTGTATGTTTAGGTTGAAATATATTGAAATATTTTCAATCCTAATATGAAACTACTTTCAAATAATTTATTGAGCTTTATGTTTTTATGCATCCCTGGTCATTTTACTTCTGATGTGAGACAGAGGCTGAACCAGTAACGTGGAGAATTTCACTACTGAATTTACAGCTCCAGATTTTTAAAGGTTACGCAAGGGCAAACTATTCACAGCTTTATGTGATCAGATTTTAACTTCACCATATGGAAACACTCTCAGGAAGAGCTTCTCTCTTCTTTGGGTACAGAGATAAAGGGACTGTCTTTCATCTTTGTGAATTGCCCCTCTGAATGCTTTTGTCATACAAACTTTTCTAGTTTCTAATCTCTTTAGATTTCAGCATTAATAGGAGAGCTTTTTCCAGGGGGATTCATGGAGAACAAGAGTCAAAAAGCACTTGTTATTGCTGTACCCAACTTTCATGTCTACTTGACCCCATTATACATGGACAAGCCTTGCCACATTTGGTGAAGATGCATGGTTTTCTATTGAAAGCCTTGTGCATTCCTGATTTCATAAATACAGCTAAGCATCAGCAAGTACTACAATTAAGTTATAACTAGTATTCACAGGAAATGGCAGTGCCCTCAGCCTGGCATGTGCTTTGTAGTATAAAGCATGTACCTTTTCTAGGTGTAACTAGAACAACAACACAGCTACAGTGTTCCCTGAATATATAGGACAGATTTATGTGCTTTGGTTCTAAGCCTTCCCCCCTCTGCTAAAAGGGTTGTTCCCAAATAATTTAACATCTTGCATAAACTTAACAGAACACAGCAGTTACTTAGAGGCCTCTAAAACTCAAGTTCCTAATCAAAACATGTCATTAAAATAGGAGAGAGATTTCCAAAATGCTTCCATCTTCTAGAGGAAGAAATTGCAGCATAAATTCAGTAATAGCATTAAAATACTGAAAAAATAGTCTTCACAAAAGCACCATTACGCAGATACCAAAAGTAAAAATAGTCATAACTCAGCATCCCATAACTGAAATACTGAATAGTTAATGAAGTAATGGGAAAATAAGTTTTCTAAGTTTTGTTTTGACAATCTATTTGTTTTGTTTCACATAAGTAAAGAACCCAGCACTCAGGGGCTTTTTTGGCACTGTACAAGCCAAACAAAACCCCCTAAGCTGTCTTAACAAGCCAATGCAGATCAGTTCATTGCTGTATAGTGCATTGAACAGACAGCAATTCAAAGGTTTAAGTAATTGTGATCCAGTACTAGAAAACTGAACTTTTTTCAGATGTTAAAACAGCGTTTTCTATTTGATCTTTGCTCTATTCTAGAGCAAAGAATCTACTCCTATCCTACAGTATCAGCATATTCCTAAGTTCACTCTGAAATGCTCTGTTAAACCTCTATACCTCCTACCTACTCAGGTGAATTCTCACGTGAGAATTTCTACATTCTGCTTTGCAGTTACTTTGAGCAGCAACTTAATTCTTTTAAAAGAAGTTTTAAATACACAGCAACTTAAAGAGAACATACTAATTATTAGTCATCCTGGCATATTATACCAAGCTCCGTTAGTTTTGCAAAAATTGCACAAACCTGCTGCAACAGGACAGGACAAACAAACTGGCTTTATTTCTCTGCAAAAATGTCCCTACAGCAAACCAACCAGAGAGCTGTTTCATTCTGCAGTGGCATTTAAATCTCAGTATTTAAATTTCTACAGCAGTGAGCCAAACGTGCCACTTGAGATGTACTTTCCATTTTGAAGCTTAGTCTCACTGGTTCAGATTCTTCTGCAACATATGCATCAGTATGTTCTACAGGAGTGGCTTTCAGATAAAAAAGACAGACTTTCAGAGGCAAACTCGTTTTTGGCACCTCTTCCTGGCACAAGCAATCCTGTAAGTTGGCTAGCAAGTGTATGTAGCATCTTTACAGCTTAGTACCGTTGGCATTCTCTCAATGACCCAAAGTATTTGCCCATTCTTTCATTCAATTATCAAACAGTTGGAGAAAGAAGTATGCAACATAATTAGATAACCATTCCAATAGACCTGCAGAGCCAGAGCTCAGTGATCTGATCACCAAGCTGCATTTAAAAATTAAATATATGCCCTTACAGCACCTATTTTCCTCTTCAGTGGCTACTTCCATCTTTTTAGAACTGCATTCTTTTACTACTAAAATAACATCTAATAATGGCTCATCCTCAAGGCTGAGCTTTCCAGTGCGTGGAGCAGTAAATGTTTTCACATCAATATTCCTTACAGATAGATGTTTAAGACATTTCTTTATCTGATTTCATAGTATAAAATAAAACTTCCATTTAGTCAAGGACTAGACTGACTTCCCGGGCTTCACATCTTTCTAAGCCAAGACATTAGTAGTAACACTCATCCAGTTTTCTCCCTCATACTAACACTACATCTCCTAACAGTAAGGACCTTTGTATTAGTAAAATTGTTTTCATGTAAATGTATTAGCAGCTTATTACAGTCTCAAGTTTGTAACCTGGAATAAGTTGAAATGTAAAAATGTTTCAAGTAATATTTTTCCATTTATGCAGTCACAATCTCATATGGCAAAATAACTCTGACATCCTGACTGAAGTCAAGTAAGGGTTAAGAAAACTGCTGCATGCAAATTCTGAAGAAAATTAGCAGAAGATTTTGAGAACTATTTGCTATTCACTAGTTTTCATCCGGTATTTACTGCCAGAGGTGAGAAGAAAGGGAAAGTGTTAAAACCCCACTTTATATGTTGCATGGTAGGTAGGAACAGTGACCCAAAATAATCATAAAGCTGTTAGGGTCAAATACTGTTACATTTAGTTACAATAGTTTACTCTGTTCTAGTCAGTCTCTTTCATAATGCAAATTCTCTCCTCAAAGTTAAAGAACTTCTGGTTTCACTATTTCATTAATAATAAAAAAAAAAAAAAAAAAAAAAAGGGAGACACTGTGATCATTTGTTAAGTGCTTCATAACCAAAACACAAGTTTAGGTGTTAACCACATGATGTCCCATGCTTCAGATATACAGTAATTAATCTTTACACTTCCTCCTCCAGGAAATTTGTCAGAATGGTAGTAATGGATTAAGCTACTTACAGTCTGGTCCTTCCAAATTGAGATATGGTATGTCCATTACTCTCATAAGAAATAGCCTGAAGCAAAATGGAAAAGAACCATTAGCAAAGTTCTGCCTAAAAAACCTTTATTTTTTAGTTTTTTAGACAATGCTTCTGAGGAAGCAGAATTAATAACCCCAAACATATCTTAAGTTAGACTAAAACAAACAGGCCTTCTAATTAAGTTCAGTCAGTTAGATAACTATCCAGACTCAAAAAGTTATTTGGCATCATGCTAGTAATTTCACTTATTCAACAAAACAGGAACAAATAAGTCCCAAACTGTTACTGCTGAAAACAAATAAAAAAGTGGGGTAATTAACATTTAGAAAGTAGTAGCTCTGCACAGTGAGACAGTTACATGGTGGACAGTAGAAAAGATTTAGTTCTAAAGACACTTAGACTCTCCTATTTCCTGAGCACTGCATCATGCTTTAGACAGACTAGATCTTCAAAAGGCACCACGAGACTTTCGTGGAAATAACCAGGATGAGTCTTTTGCCCTTTACAATGTAACTGAAGAGTTTCTCAAAACACTCAAGAAAAGTTTTCAATAAAAGTTCATACTCAGCCCTGAAAACTGTTTCTTTACAAAATAAGTAGCATAATTGTAGTAGTAGTAGTAGTATAGATGCCAGCTTTTGTTACAAAACATTTGCTAAATATCGTGTTCACGAGACAGCTAAAATAAGTAACTTCTCTAACATAAATGCAAAAAGCTGTAATGCTTATCACATTACAGTCACAGTGTTCAACTGAGTAATAACTGATATGAACAGCTGACAAAAGCAGTGTGGAGACTGATTTGTAATTCCCTCGAGATTCTTTGTATCATACCACACTCAGTTTTTAAGAGTTTGAATATTAAGTCCTCACAGTTACATGTATAACTGGAAAGTCCACTGGAATGCAGCTGATAACTTGTCTTTACTATACATACTTAGGATAAAGAAAAAAAACAGACACAACAAAACCACAAGCAAAAACAACTGGGGACAAAATGGACCAAATGACAAGTTATTCTTGAGGTCTTCAGTGAACTAGCACCATGATACACACTGTCCTGTCTGATTTCTCATCCTGAGTGTCAGGTACATATGCTATAATGTGTCCACCTGAGCACTGCAGACCCTTAATATTTTATCAATAAAATATAGAAACATCAGTATCAACTAACTTTAGCAATTTCAACAACTGCAGCAAAGCACTGAGTCATTAAGGTATTCTACAAAGGATCCAGAGCTGCTTATGTTTAGCATTAGGTGCCATACTCCCATAGCCTCAGCTTCATGCCTGAACAGGACAGGAGTGACATCTTGAGAATGAAGCCAGCTTCAGAACACAGCTTCCACAAGGAAACAGAGAAAAATGTCCTTACACTGACATTTCCTAGAGGTCCAGGTTAATACTGACAAGGTCATGCAATGCTATTGCTCAAAAAACCAAACTAAAGCATCATCCACCCAGAAAACAAGAGAGGTGACACAATGATTAAAGGGAAAGGAAAAACAAACAGGGAGTGTGGAATTCCAATGAGGAATAGAAGGGAGGTGACTATATTCCATCTCTGGTAGAAGACAGGAAGCAGAATCATATCACCATCCCAGAGCACCTAGCTGGGCACGTGGAGGTCTGGGACTTGTGGTCTGCTAGTAAGCTGGACTTGACTTAGGCCTGCCATTAGATTCTTAGTTCCACTTATTACCTATGATTTGTGCTCATGTTTTCATCTGAAATAATGTCAGTGTCACTGTTAGTAGTCTAAATAAACAGTATTTCAGCTAGTCAGTAAAATGTTTTGTCTTTATTGGATGAAGGCTGTCCACCATCCTTACCGGACAGCAAAATTTAAAAAAAAAAAATTTGGCTGAAGTTGAGCTACCTGAAGAAAAAGCTTTCACTGAATTCTCAGACTCGCCTACCTTTTAAAGTACTCAAATAACTAATTTAGTTTCCTAAATACCAACTTTCATTAAAATAAAAATGAAGTTTACTAAAAATACTACAAAAACTCGTGGGGAGAACACTGGCAAAGCTACCAGTTCTGTAACTTTGCTGACATGACAGAGGTAAAAAAACTAATGAAAAAAATATTACCTTGCTTTGAAGGTGAAGTTTGGAAAAATCAAAGCTTGATTTTTCAATTTTAAATTTACTCCCACTATTCACATTCGTGAAAAGTCTATTCAAACAGAAAAAACTTCCCAGATCCTCTCAGTGTCACCAATCATAAAATTTTTATCTCTAAACTGTATTTAAATACTAACATCTTGAAATCAAAACTTTGTAAGCAACCCAAAGAATCATAAAGTGGTCTTCTTCAAAGAGCATTTTCCAAGACTTTCTTGATAACAGCTCAAACTGAGAACATTGCTTCTAAATAATTGCCTTGTAATAAACTACTCTGTTCAGCTTCTTTCAGAAAAAGCTTTTGTGACAGCTAGTGTAACTTTCATTTGCTTAGCTTTCTGTTTGCATGTTGTAGTTTGTGTTTTGCTTGAAGAACATGACTACAGCACAAAGGAAAAGGTTTCCTTATTCTGACTGCTGCCCACAGGATCAGGCAGGACTTCTGGAGGAAGATAGATATTTTTTCTCCCCAAGAGGAAGAGAGGATGCTCAGCTAAGGAAAGCTTTTAGACCACAAATTAAGAGAAAACTAGGTGTGGCAGGGAGCTAGCTGGCAGCCTAGAGCATACCTGCAAAAATCCCCAGAAGCAACACACTTACTAGGGACGTTAAGGTAACAATATGAATTGCCCAAGTCCTTCGTGGCACTAACAGGTGGTAAACAGACAAAGTGCTGGAGATCTGGTCTGCAAGGACATGGTGAACAGAGCAAAGGAATCGTTCATTTAAATACCTAACAGCTCTGCCTTCTGAGATGTACTTATTTCTTTCTAAAAAATAAGTGGAGTTGTCTTATTCTGGTTTTATTTAGCATTATAGTAAAATAACTAGCTTTCAAAATACAAGCATTGGCTTGCTCGCTGTACAGAAAAAGTGAGACAGTCTCATCTCCAAGCTCTGACTGAGATGAGGTGGCAAATATTAGTTAGAATATGGCAAAGCTTCTCAGATCATGTGAAAGTAAGAGATGGCAAGTCTCCCAAGTTTCCATGATTTAAAAAGGATATATAGCTTTTCTGAAACAAGAAGCTACAAGTTCTGAATAATTACAGAATGGACAGATGTTTTTTTTCTTGTAAACAGTTAAGGTTAAGTTCTCGCTAAAAAAAAAATGTAAAAAAACCAACAAAAAAACCCAACAAAAAACCAGCTGCTGTTATACATTTTTGTTAACTTTGCCTTTCATTACTGTTAGGCAGTGTTAACTCTGAAGCCAGAACAGACACGGCAGGCTTCATGTCAAAGCTGTTAGAGATGTCACATTTCAAGTACACAACTTATGCTGAATAGCTTAAATTTCACATATTATTGTGAGAGTTTTAGAAATTAAAATTTGCACTCATTGCAGATATGCCTCTCTAGGACAAACTGAAAGCAATTTGATTTTTGTTGGAAAAAATAACCTTTTCAATTGGCATCTACTAACTAGTTAGCATGTGTGTGTCCTGATGTTACTGAAAACAACCGTGATAAATCCTATCTTAATAGAAAATTTAACTGATTACTTCTATCATCACCTTCACATTCAAATTAAGCAGTTACTGCAGGTCCATATTCAATCTACAGAAGTATATACCACTTATAATGTCTGCAAGAATACATGGAGCTACTGCTTCAGTTTTCAGTGACAAGAGAATGACCTAACTGCTGTCACCATAGGAATTTAGTTTCCAGATCAATGAAAGCTGAAAGCTATGGATCACAATTATTTCCTCATTTGTCTGGGCCATTTAAAGCTAAACAAACTAATTAAATTTTTCCAACTCCAATATGATAGGGTTTGAAAGGATAGAGTTTCTCATGAATTTACATAAACAGACAGACTAATGCACTAGCAGCTTTTTCAACCCCTTCCCTTTTATGTGACAGTTTATACTCTCTTCACAAGATTCACGTGGTAGAATCTACAGATTAAAAAGGCAAAGAATCAAGTACGTACATAAACGCTTCTAGATTTCTCAAATCTTACTTCCATTTGTTCAAGTAATTTGCATGAAAATCCATTTCAAAAGCACAATACTCATCATAGCATTTGTCCATAAACTAACCATATTATGTCTACTGTGCCTTCCTAAAAATGCCTTACCTGCCAACAGTAATAATTTGTGTTATTTGGACTGTTATTTGGACAGCAGGGATATTTAAGTTCTTCCAAACTGCTTAGCATACTCAGTTTTAACTATCACCAGTTTCTGGCAGTGCATCAAAACAAAGACCACGTAAACAATTTTTCTTCAGTCCCACCACTCCCAAAGCTTACTCCAGAAATTATTTTCTAAATTTTAAACATATTCTCAACACTGGTATGGACATGGCTATTAAAGCAGTTCAGGTGTTCTTCCAAGTCTCCTTTTACAAGTCTGCAGAAAGTAAACCATTCTCTTCAAAAGAAAAGGTATTTACTTGACAAATTCTGTCCTCTCTGCAGCACTGTTAGTGTGAACCAGAAAGCCAAACTGATCTGAAACAGTAATGGCTGAAGTGTAAAAAACAAACAAACAAAACCAACAATGCAGTTAGCCACTCAATCTGAAGCTACACATATCTATTCTAAGGCTAGTATTACATTTCACTATTTTAACAGGTCTTTTAATACAACTACTTACTTGTTAAAAAAAGGTTCAATGAGTTTTGATCTAGCAGACACATGTTTGTTTGGAGGACTAAGGAATGAACCTGATGAATGAAGAAGAAATTCAGTATGAATAAGCAAATACAGACAGCACTAAAAAGAAAAAAGTTTAAAATATACTATACATATAGGTACCCAAGAAATTAGCCATGGAGATAAAGCACAGTCCAGTAATGTAGGCATCATATCCTGCTTCGTGAAGCTGTTCGGAAGCTGTGTCGTAACTCGGAAACCCTTCAGCACTTTCTGAGAAGAAATAATTTGTAAAGGTTATCACAGAAGTTAAAGGCAGCCCTGTATGCTTAGCCATGCACTTATTGTGTCAGAGTACAACATCATTCAGGTAAGTTTACAAGACTTTCAGAATTACTGAAAATTCAGAAAGGTATTAAATGATGAAGATGGAACTAAGTGATTAAAGGATGTCTTCACTGACAACTTATTGACAGTCATACTTGGTCTTTATGAGAAGACCCTGAGAAGCACTCCTTGAATCACCTCTGAGAGTGGAAACCTTTATAGGCACTTCTCTAAACTGTCTGAAAGTTCCCAAGTCTCAGTAACCGAGAAATATGTGCATGTGACACTTTTTTCTTTATAATTTAGTATTTTCCCCATCCCAACATCAAAGTTATTTCACCTCTGCAGCTAGCTTTTCAGCCTCTAAAAGGTGGCTCATCTTCCTCTGAAATTACACTGAGGATAGGACCAGAAGAATAAAATTAGCTGTTTAATGAGCCAGAATGACCTTTACATGAAGGTACAGACTGAAAATGGAACTCTGTAATTCTGTTTAATTTACTGCATTCAGCCTAGCAGAAGAAGTTAAACAATGATGAAAATACCCACACAGTGATACAGAAATACTTGCATTATTTATACAATGGAAACACATAGCTATATATACTTGCTGTATTTTGAAAAAAGATAATGGAGTCAAAAGCTTTTGTAAAAATTATAGTGGGAAAACATCAGGCCTTTTTTTTCAGATAAGGCCTTGAAATACTTATTTTAAAATGAAGTTGTCCAAGATTCAGACAACATTAAGATATACCAGGTAAAGCTGAAAACATCCACTATGCTTTTAAATGAAATCAAGTGTAAGGATGAAATCAATCCTACTGACTCCCACTAATATTGCTAAATACAACTGCACTGCACATACATTGCCTGAGTTTAAAGTTGCTTTCATAAAAAACCTACGTATAAATAGCAGGATTTACGTTTCAGACCAGTAACAAAAATAATCAAAACACCTTCCCTGTGAAAAAGGAAAACATTTCAGAAATTTTTATATATCCTTACCAACTTTAGGTGGGCTGAATGGAGCCTCTTTTAAACGCTTTTCCAGTTCTGCAAGGGATGTATTATTAATGATGTCCTGCAAGAAAAGACACCATAAACTACCAGTGACAAGGACATTTTCTCTGGAAACTGAAAACATTAAATGAGAATTTACTGCTGCCAACTTGTGTTCTCCAAATTATTTATTTGTAGCCTCATTTCAAACTAACACACCTGAGAAATCTGCCAAGACAAGTTTTTAAAAGTTACCTTGCCTCACCTACAAGATGACTCACAAGCATTTACTAACACTTTTCAGAATTCTTGATGATGAATTACACCAAAGTAATTTTTCTTATTAAAGCTAGTACCATGCATGGTACACATGGCAGGGGAAAAGGCAGCACAAACAGCATGACAAAATATCCTAAATGTTAATCATAATGGTTAAAGGTGAGTACTGAAGTGTGCTTTGGACAGAAATTCTTGAATACTTTTAAAAGTTAAATACTGCTGACTTAAAGTAATATAAAGACAGTGAAAGAAGACTGACAATTAGAAAGCTGTTCCTACACTTCAGCTTAGCTGAACTGCAATATTGAATCTATACATGCCTACATAAAATATCACAAAACCATAAACAGATTAGTAATTTCTTCAAACTTCTTGGAAGTTCTTAACTGAACATACTTTGCCAATCAGTACAACGGAAAAAACATGCTGAATCAGTAGCAAGAGAAAACAAAAAATCTCGCAAGCTTTCTTAAGGTTGTCTGAATTTTTTAAGGACCAAATTTCCTTTGGGTCTAAATCAAGATAGCTGTTTACAGCTATCAACAACAACAACCTAAACAATAACAATAGCTTAAAACCCAAGCATCTATTGTAAAAATTACAAATATCAACATAACTGTACCAAACAAAACTTATGCAGGATTATTTTTCAGAAAACAAAACACTTCCATTCTTACTACAGTGGCAAGACAAACCTGAAAATATATACCAGGTACATGTTAAGATTTTCGTTTATGCAGTGCTCTAAAGTTGAAAAGATATGCAGAAAGAGAAAAAAACATGCTCATGAAGCAGCAATTAATTCATTCATTCCAAAAGCACAAAGGAAGGCAGGAGAGTATGATCACTTATCTCCTACTTATTTAGAAGAATAAAACCCATGCTGCAAGAGGTTTTAAGATGAACCTGTAATTTTTTTTCTCCTGCTGACCATCAGGCCACAACAGAACCTAATGATCATGTTCAATCATCTTTTTCTAGACAAAAATGTCAGCATTCACACTATTCTAAAGCTTTGAGTGTTCAGGCAGCTCTCATGTACTATGTGCTCATGAGTAGCACTTTTTTTTTTTCTTCCTCCTGAGAAGACATGCAGTCTTGTTTTAATTTGCAAGACATAAATCTACTCATCATATTTTAAGTAGCAAAAACTACATATTTTGGAATACAAAGCTGCCAAGACACCTTAGAAATGCAACAAACACAAAAGTCACTAGTAGAAAAGTAAAAATTTGTATTCTAAAAATCTTCTAAGTTTAGGTAAGGGGTTAAGAAAAATCATTCTTTTGCAAAGAAGGACCACCACAGAAAACACCATTAGACATTCTTTTCTTAAAAAAAATCATTACATTCAATACATGCTCAATGCAAACTTGCCACTTCAAATCAATCTATAATATTCTATTAATTTACCTTAAAAGGTTGTGTACTTGCCATCAGTTTAGTATCCAATAGCCTAGAAACAAAGTTAAAAGCTAAATAAGTTGAAATGGGAGAACGTCCATTTTGCCAAATAGTCAAAAATGTTTTGGTGTATTAGCTAGGAAACAACACTGTCACACTGAAAAATTACTCTCAGATCTTAGAGCAGCCAAAACATTTATTTCTCAGATTTGCTCAGCATGAAAAAGACCATGAACTAAGCAATAGCAAGAGATGCAAACAAAAAGTAGCAAATAAATTTTGTTCCACATTCGAAACACCAAAGACCACGTCAAAAACAAGAGGGTAGCAAAGATGCATCTTTTGCCAAGAAGCAGAACAATAGCCCTGGTCTTCTGAAAATCAGATGCTAGAGAATACGTAGATGAATAGTTTTTAAACTTGTTCCCAATTTTACTTCCAGTAAAAGGTTGCAGGGCTAGGGTAAACAGTACCAGCTTACTAAAACAGTTACGATTTTGAACAAAGAACTTACCGAGGAAATACACACGATGTTACTTCCTTGAACTCACTTAGGTCCTAATTTAACATTAAAACAGAAGATAAGATCCAAGTAAGTTAATAGTTTATCAGTCTCAGGATGGCAGATGGCAGTAGTTACATTTATCCAATTAGCTTCTGAAATTAAGATGCAGTGACTGAATTCTCACCTCACAAGACGTGTCAGTGGTATTTCGTTACCATAAATACCATTTGCAATTACCTAAGAACTCCAGACTAATTATTTCTGACTTGTCTGCTATTCGTATGAGATGTTCTCTCACCTCCAATACCCTACCCTAGATTACCTCTAATTCAGGTGTGTTAACAGTTTTATTTAAATGTTCCCAGCATTTAATATGCCAATGGAATACAGGCAGTCACTCCAGGTGGTCAATTGACTGCATACTGATAGCTGCTTATGTTCCAACATGATCCAAACAGGTCCCAAACTTCTTTCTCGTAATATCCACAAGCCTTGGAGGACTGCAGGTAATAAAACCACCATGTGGGCCATTCTTCCCATGAGACCTTTGGCTTCTTCAGTGCCCTCAGTGATAAAACATTGCTTAGTTTACCTTAATTGTTAAGACTATTGCAGTCATGAACTGTTACTGGCCTATTTCTTAGCACTCTATTAATTGGGCTAGATTTTATGAAAACACATGCTTTTTTTTTTAAATGTACTTCTTGTAAAACACAGGAGGGGAAATGCCACATAATAATGCTGAAACTCTAAAACAGTATTTCAAACAGTTAAATTTATCTACCATTGCAAGCAGTTTCTGAAGGACTAACGGATATGGGCAGAAACAAAATGCTGTTTCAACATTTAATTTGAACATTAAAAAATGGAAAGAATTTGATCCAACTAAGCTTTTCTACATGAAGATTTAAGAAAATAATGCAGTAACCCAGAAGTAACAGCTTTCTTTTTCAAATACTTTTCTGTTGCTCTTAATAGATTGTCACATTCACCCTTTCACCAGAAAGTTTGGAAATAAGACCACAGACAAATACATGTAGGCATTTATTTAATCATCCAAATGCTCAGAAGATTACTTACATCAGGCAGGGGACAACAGAACTGGTGTATGGTATGCATGACATCCAGTAGCATATTGTGGCCAATAACGAGCTTGCCCTGTGGAAAAGGATATTAAATGTTTGTTATATTTCTGATCATAGTCATGGCAAAGGACACGTGAAAAGCATCCATCCCAGGTGCTGACTGAGGGCAGCTGAGTACAAATACAAGTCAAACCTCCCCATTTGCTCTCTACCTGACCCACAGACATCTCCATTCTCTCAGAATAGCAGGTCCTAAAAGGAGTGCTCCCAACCACTTTTCAACAGCCTCCAGCAGAAGCTTGAAATGCAGTAGAGCAGGAGATGCAGTAGAACAGATACTTCCAACTTGGTTTCCAAATGTAATCCATTTAAAATGGAAGTGGTTTCTCAGTCCACTTCCTTTTAATTTACAACTTATACAACAATTCACAATATATTCTTTACTGTTGTATTACACAATAGTTATATAGTTATGTATTATACATTAGTTATGAGTGGCATGAGCTGGCTTTTCCCAGTACAGAACCTTCCAGGTCAGATGTTGTACAAAGTTTTCTTGAAAATGTACAAGAATTTTCTTAAAAGCTAACTTAGGTTTGACATGACAACCTTTTCTGCCTCCCTCCACCCTCCAGTTGCTAGAGAAAACGATATGCATACTTTATACTCTCTGAACAGCAGGCTGTTAACAACTAAATGAAAATAACTGGGCTGAAGGGGACAGACGTAAAACTGTATTTTAACTATGTAAGTAGAAGAGATAAGTAAGTAAGTATCTTTTCTGATTAAGCCTTTAAATGCCAGAAAAGAAAAAAAACAACAAAACAACAACAACCCTTTGACAGAATAAAAAGCCCTGAAATCTTATTTACTTAGGCAAATCTTGCTAAGAGCCCTAAGAAATTGCTGTCACTGACTTTCACACTCACACAGTTCTTTATGTCATTCAGAGCTTTCTTTACCTACTATACTCAATAATAATAAAGCATGAAGCAACACTTTTGCATTTCATTCAAAGAAAGCATTTGATAAGATGAATCATTTTTTTCTTACAACCAAGGTACATTAAAAATCATATTAACTTACAGAATTAGCAATGGCATGAATGACTCTGGAAAACCCTACTGCATCATTCAGTTCTTCCTGTAAGCAAGAATTCTGACATTAGTGAAACATAAATACAAAATATCAAAACTGTACCTGCAAGCTGGCAGACACACCAATTTGGCTCAAAGTCTCTCAGACATAGCCAAGACCAGACCACAGAGGAAACATCAATATATGAAGATACACCAGGTCAAAGCAGGATGTTGCTGACAGAATTACAGTTTTACGTGTGTCTCTAGTTCACTGCAAAGTCAGCCATGTCACACTTTATCATGGTGACCCTGGCCCTAAGTAGGAGTGTCCTGCAGCTCTTTCTGCTTTATTGCAGTCTAATTCTAGAATAGAATTTGGAGGTTCAATTTCAGAAACAGTCACAGCCAAACAAAAGGGAAATACTATCAAAACCTATCACACAGTTTTGCATAGCTGATTGAAGTCGTAGGTTTTCCCCTTCCCTCTTTAACATCAACAAATGAAATGGAACTTATTTACCTCTTCTTTTGCTTGTTTCTGCTGTTCTCTTCTTTTTCGCTCTTCTTCATTTACCTTACTAATAACAATATATCTCTCCTTCTAAAATAAAAAATGTATAGTTTGAGGAATTTCTCTCTGAGAATTTCATATTTAAGACCACTTCATGTTTCTGTAAATTTACATTGTAAAGAAAATTAAGTCATACCTCAGCAGCAGTTACTTGGCAACATGACTTTCTATTGTAACCACTTAGCACCGACTCCCAAAAGCCTACTTTAGAAACCTGTATTAGATTCATTCACCAAACCTAACTTTTACTAAATCCACTTTTTACTTCTGAAGAAAGTTTATCAGCATTTCCTTGTAAGCTGTGGTTTTCAAGTATTTTTTGAAGCAGAGATTTATGCTGGGAAGTGAGGATATAACATGTGATAGCACTATTTCTCCTCCAATATCTACTGTTCACGAGTACTGAGTATCAGATCCATTACATGTTAAATTACCTTTTACTATCTTTTTTTAAAAACAATACTAAGCCACATAAATGTGTGCTTTCACATCATATGTTGGTCAGATTTAGTGTTTAGACACTAGTCCACTGTATTCCATTTAATGTTTCACATTTTGTTTAAAAAAGCTCAGTTAGTTCTAAACTCTAGGAGAGTTGGTAAAATGAAGAAATACAATTTCTTTTATATAGAACAAATGTTAGAGGCAATAACATGTCTAGTTACCTTATCTGACTCCAGAGTTTCAACATGGATACCTTTTGGATACCTACATCAAAATGAATGAGAAGTAAATTTAAGTTGCTTTATTTGGCATTTAGCATATTGAAACCACAACAGCAATTTGGTAGTTGCATTTTTCATTACTACTATAAATCTTCAGTGCAAGAACAACTAAATATTCCTTTTTTATTTAGAATAGTGGAAAATCTGATGGAATAGGATAGTTAAATTATCCTTCTTACGTTACCTAATAGGAACTAGCACTAAACTGTATTTTCTTATGCCATTTCCCATCTTATTGCTGTGGAACTCTATCTTCTTATTTAAATAACATTAAGTAAACATAATCTACATATTTCATCACAATATAGAACCTCTGCTTTCAAGAAATCCAAAATCAAAACACTGATGAAACAGCTCTCCTTTACTTGCAGCCACTAGATGGACTCTTTGATACCTTTAATACATCAGTTATTCCAGGATTTAAAAGCAACTCTGCACTTCCTGCTAACAGTAGCTGTTCACTAAAAACCTGACAAATTGCATTTGTTACATAATTCTAGGCTATGCTGTTCTATTACAGATAAGAATGAGAAAACAAATGCTATGCTTTAAAATATAAAATTGAACCATAACAAACCAGTTTAATGCAATTTATCTTCAAAATATAGTAAGATCAGATCTTACCAAGATTTCTTACCAGAAATACTAAAAATACACAGTAAGGCAGTAAGAAGTAACTTACTTCCAGCTCAAGGTCTGATAAATTAATTTCCTTTGAAATCTAAAATCAAAAGACAATTGCATTACTAATACTCCTTTTACAAAAGTGTTTCAAATTAATAATGGTCAGTTGAAGCCTGTTCCATGTTCATTTGTAGAAAATTTTTTAAAATGTAAATCACTGCGATCAAAACCTATTGGCTTGGAAGGGTTTTGCTGAATTCTGATGTTTGGTAGCCAAGCTGTGATGGCATTTACACCAATCTGTACAGCTATCCACACATATTTGTGTGAGCAAATATTCTGTAGTCATGATTACTTAATACAGATACCACTAACCCAAGTAACAGTATTGTTATTTATCATTCCCATAATTCTAATAAATAATTTTTAGAATATACTCAGTTTCAGAAACTGACCCTGTACATGGCTCCAGTTCCAAAGTTTCATTTTCTTCATTCTTTAGTAAGTCTTCTATCTGTTCCCTGGAAGAAATAGATTAATTTTCTTCTCTATTGTTCTCTTTTAACAATGTTTACATCTCTCCCCCCCAAAAAAGAGAACTATTTCACAACATGTGAACTAATAAAAACAGCTTCAACACATGAATGTATTGTTTATGTCTTAGTTTCAACATCAGGGGATATTAAACAATTTTACTTACACTACTTTCTCAATGAATTTTTTCTGATCTTCAGGAATTGTTACAGGACACTTTGTGGCATTAGGAGAAACATATGACAGAGATACTGCACCATTGGCCTGAGAACGTTTTTCATCATATTGTTCCCTCAACTGTCTTTCTTCTTCCTGATTTAAATATGGAATTCCTTTAAAAAAAAACAAAAACAAACAAAAAAACCACCCACATTTAAAATCTCATCAAAATTACACCCTTTATGGCTCAAAACATATCATTTCCTTTCAGACATTTGTGCTAGACCCCATTCTTTATCTGTGTCCATACAGGTTTCCTTCTAGCACATGCCAGGTTAACTGCTACCAGGACCCTTAAAAGCTGTGTATGCCTTGACTGCCCCCTAACTGCAGAGCTGGAGATCACAATGATAGAAATATTGAAAACTTACCTCCCTTGCTATCTGCATCATTTTAACAGCAAAAACAAATAAACAGGCACTTGTAACTCTATTCTCCAACTAGTAACTATTCTGTTAAATCTATAAAATGATTTTTTTTGAAAGACAATAACAGTACAATTGTAAATCAAGTAAGAATTATTCTAAGAAATTATTCTAAGAACTCTTATGTGTTAAAAGAGCATCAAGAATTGCTACCATTTACTTTTTGCAGAAAATATGTCACCATAAATCTTGCAGACATTGAAAGAATTAAAAGAATAAACCAAAATAACTCACCTTTGCAAAAAACTTTATTAAAATCAAATCCTTGGTTTGCTAAAAAATCTATACTTGAACTCTGCAACAAAAGAAAATAGCTTTACAATTGGCAAGAGTATCTGTGGAATAATTTATTTTTACACTTATTAAAAAATTATATGAAGTCAAGACCATTATATGGTCAAGAGCAACCAAGTTCATGACCCTTGAAGCCACAGAGAGTTTAGTGGGTGGCACTTCTGTTAGTTACTTTCAACTTACATAAAGTACAAGAACAAATATATTAAAGGTATTAAGATGAAAGAACTAACGAAAAGAGGAAACCAAAGAAAGATGTGGTTCAGGAGAACAAATCTGAGACCAGAAACACACTTACAATAGTCTTGGAAGCAGTGAAAGTGACATAAGTAGATGGGAATAAAAGATCAAAGAGACAAAGCAAGGGAGCAGGAAGTCAGACAAGAAAGGAGAGGGAAAAAAAGAAAATAATCTTGCCAAATTTAGTACATCATCACCAATTCCAGAAATCACACAATGTAATGTCTAACAAGATTTAAAAACTGAAGTATTTAAGTATTCTTATAAAGCTCCTTTTTTAGTGACTGCTCTTAACTGATGCTTACTTCCATAAGAAAACAAATCCCAGCACCTTACGTTTTTTCTGCCTTTTAAGCTGTTACAAGAACCAACCACTTCTCCCTCTACACTGCAGTAGTTTTCCTGGAAATCTTTTTTAGACATTTGCTGCAGTATACCTCAACCAAGCAAAATCAAACTTTTTTTCCTACTAACCTGACAGACAAATTTGACATCCGGTGAACTTCTGTTAAAGGGTTTTGGAAAAATATAGAAATTAAATGACTTCATTAAATATCTGTGAAAAAGATAAGTTACATGTCAATACAGTTTACCAATATTTCATAAATTCCTTAGTTAAAAAAGCAAACAGCAATAGAATAACCTACTTTTCTTCTGTGTGATCATATTTAAAAGTGCAAAGGCCAAACTGAAAGAGCAAAAAGTCCATGGAATGCTGCAAAACAAAAGAAAACCATGCATGAGAATAAAATTCAGACGTATTTAAAGATAACCAGAGTACACACACAATAAATACGATTTCTCTCCACTTTGAAATTAAGCAAATCTAAATCTTCTTAAACCAGGTTTTTTTCTCTGTTGGTAATTCTGAAGTAAACACAGCAGATTATTTCAACTACTTTTCCATCCCCATTTAATTATCAGACTGTTGCCCAAAGATGATTTGTAGTATGCACTTCCATGCCATAAACAGACTGGAACTGAGGGAAATGCCATCACTCTCCACCTGCTGCTCACACACAAGAAATGCTCCATCTAAAGCAGTTGTCAGTCTGCTTCTCAACATTTATTTACATTCCTCATAGTATGGAAGCAGGCTGTGAGGGACACTGGCTGCATACAGTTTTCAAATACACAGAGTAATACATTTAATATTCTTCTAATCCATGTAGCTAACAGTGATTAACATGATGGATGTAGAAGCAGTCACTCACCACTTCATCATCACATCTTTAGTATTTTACAATTGTTGGATCAATACTGGAAAGATTTTTAACACCACTGGAAGTGTATGAGAAAATAACAAAGCATTGAGATTTCATTGACAGACGTGTTCCTTGTGAGGACCAAAGACCCATTTTACACAAAAAGAACACACAGAATCATTCAATTCTCTTATCTTTGAGTATAAAGATCAAAAATATCAAAAAGTTGATTTGCTGTGAAAAATTTAAGTTTTAAGAAGCTGACAACAAAGAACTTGGGTTTGGCTTCTGATACAGCAGAGCTCTAATAATGAGCATCAGAGACTGACTGTGCCTGAAGAGCCTGAATCATCAGCTACCCTGAAGCTCTCAAAGGCTCATATTCAGCCAGATGAACAGAATATGGCACCCTCTAGTTTACTGGATGCTCTTCAGATACTACTACTTCATCTACACTCTTACTTTAGTGTTTGGGGGGAGTTGTTTATTTTGAGGATTTTTTCTTAACTACAGCCTCCATCCCAGTTTTTGCTATTTATTGTCCTAGCTCATCAGTAGGCACACTAACCAGTAATTTCCTCACCCTGCAATATCTCTTATCAGAGTATTAGTAAAATATCTTTATTGACTCCTTGGGTATTTCAGGAAATAGCATGTACTGAGATGCTTTGGATTCATCTTTTCCAATTTCTCTTACGGAAAAAAAAAAAAAGCACCAAACCCAAACACTGATTCTACAACACAAAGCACAGTTTTGACATTTTCACCCTCACACTGTCTTCTGTGGCCATTTGACTATTTTTCAAAACTCTTTCAACACCCTCCACCACCAGCATGTGCATGCTGCAGAGAGCCAGAGGTGTTTGTAGCAGCTGACTTTTACATTTTGTTACAGACAATACATGCTGGGAGGGAGAGGTAGTTTGGGAAAACACCACAGTCTTGATTCAGGTTCTCTGTCACTGAATTTCTCTTACCAGTCCCCTGCTGAACTGATAAATTTTAGTGCTCTCAACATTCTTTAACAAGTTCTACACATCTACTAACTCACCTGAGCAATTGTGTTTGCTATCTGTCCAGACAATATAACACTGTCCAGTTCTTGTGTTAGCAGAGACAATGACACAAGCACTCCCCATCTGCTCAATGTAACTCAATTTTACAGACCTCTGTCATATTGTCCTACGTTCTTTCCACTCTGAACTAATGAGTTCTAACCTTTTTCCAGCATTTTCATTTTAGTCAAGGTAAAAACTTTACCTTTTTAAGTTTCTGATACCTTTCTTCTGGAGTGTCAAAGCCATTGGTCAATGCACTAACAGAAGGTCCATCGCTGATCCCTGAAGGAGTAAAACGTATTTTACTTTGGGTAAGCTTTTAAAAATAGCAACAGTAAAGAAATGCAGTAACTGGTAACTTAAGGAAAGGTCCTCACCTAAAGTACACAGTAAAGTTATTTCATTTGAAAAATAAAATATTTTCTACTATGTAAACGTGGGTGTCTTAGCACAAAAGCCAGCCAGTTTAACGTTAGTATTTCAGCAATAAAGCTCTGCTGCTCTTGCTCCTATTCTACATCATAGTAACATGACAAGGTCCAACACCAACATAATGTTGATGGGCCTCTACAACTTAATGCAGGATCAAACTGGGAAGAGTTCCAAGAAGTCCCAAAAATGGAAAGAGTGCTGTCTACAGTTTTATTGAATAAGTTAGTCATCTTAAGTAATATATAGCAACAACCACATTTCCATAAGCACCACATTTAACAAAACCTAATCTTGGTCACATTTATGTTTCATGGCTTACTAAATTCTGTAACCCAAGGCTAAAGAACTTATTATGGAACCTCCCCCATATACAAACCCTCTGGGTTTTACAAACATAAAAGTTCTTACTGCCTTTCCTTTCTTCCTTATTTATCCCAACCTCCTTATAATGTGTGTATTTTTTTTTCCTGAGCTGCAAGTGAAAATCAATTAACGTGAAAAAATTATTGTGGGGAGGGAGGAGAAGCAGCATGACATGCACCAAGCCCTGCTATTGCACATATAATAAGTAGCTCAATAATTTTGTGGAAGTCTTAGCTTACACCTTCTCAAGCCAACACCGAGACAGGTTGCAGGAGCAAACTCCTGGGGCCCCACACAGACATTGTCAACAGTTCACAGTGACTAAACACGCATGACTGTACCTGAAAACTCCCCATCAATGGCCAGGAACTCCGATTCTTCAATAGCTTCATACACTTTGGTTAGGTTATCCTTAAAATCTGCGAGGAAAGGGGTGAAACACACCTGAGACTACTAACGAGCTCCCACTGCAGCCCGCCCGGGGGCCGC
>JAAWXA010000038.1:5844825-5858868 GCA_038090715.1 Florisuga fusca
CCTCACGGCCCCCCCCATCCCGGGAGCGGGGAGAAGCGTGGACCCCCTTCGCCTCTGGAGGAGAGGCTGAGGCCGGACCCCGCCGCCGGCCCGGAGCACAGAAGGCAGGGCCCCGGGACGTGCCCTGTGCCGCGGGGCTGCAGTTCACTCACTGCTCCTGATCACCTCCATCCTGCGGCCTCCGCCTCCGCGCTGCCGGAAGCCGCCCCGCGCGCCACGCCTCACGTGAGTACCCACGTGACCGCAGGGGATGGCGGGCGGGGCGGCCGCCATTTTCCGCCGGGGCGGTGCTTGGCGGCGCCGGCGGCGGGAGCGGGTTTCACGGATCTTGCGGATCTCTCGGTCTGCGAGTTTCCGCCTGTGCGCGGCCCCGGGCCCGCCCTGCCTGGGTGCGGCGGCTGAAGAATCTCTTCCAGAGAGGAAGGTCGTCCGCCTGCGTGTTTGCGGCAGCAGGCCTGCCGTAGCGAGACCGTTAGGGCTGCAAAGTGCCCCTGAGCTGCTGGCCGTGTCGTGTAACGGCGGGGAGGAGCGCCCGGGCAGTGCCGCGGAGCGGAAAAGCTGTGAGTCCTACACCAGCTGCTTTTCTGTGGAGTGTGTTGAGATGTCACAGATGTTGGAAAACATAGCGTTTGCCTTTCAGGCCGGAGAGACGGAACTAGCACCAGAAAAAAATAAGGGATGGGAATTTGCTGAGGATATGTCAGGAGGGTAGCGAAGTGCTGGTGATGATGGTGGAAAGTCCGGAGCAACTGGTATGTTTCGAGTATTATGGGAGAAGCGTTTGTCTTCCTGTTAAACTACGAAAAACAACATTTTCACGTATTATTGCAAAATAACCATAAATAAAGCCCAGTGCCCAGCATGATGTCCCTACACCTGCGGCGTGTTGCACAAGAGCAGAAAGCTGAAGTCGTGGGCAAAGGACAGCACGGGGAGGTGAGGGCATGTGCTGCGGGCTTAGAGTTCACACAGCACACGAAGCAGCTTTTGCACGATACCGGCAGATTAAAAACTAACAGAAGATTCTGCATAAACTGAGAGATAATTTTTGCATAGAACAAAAGCTTCAGGACTATGCAGAACTAGTGGAGAGATTTTAAAGATTCTTCAGTTTTGCCTTTTCAGTATAAGCAATTTATTCTACACAGCACACCCAGCAGAGCATCTGTATGATCAACTAGTGCTCAGTAATAGGTTAGTAAAAATATTTGAGATTTTTCTATTTTGCAGTAAGTAGGATGAAGCTTAAAAACTTTTTATTTATTTTTTTTTTTTTAATGCTTCTGTAGTTTCTTGTTAACTGCTTATGGTACTTTAAGGTGCTTGATGGTCATTTCAGAAACCTGACATCTTTCCCCATTTAGCTGCTAAATCCAGGAAATCTTTGCTTCATTTATCTGCAAAATAAACTGCAAGTAGAAATATAAGATGCTGTAATGGAGTGCAGTTACTTAATAGGAATTGAAGTATGTGTAATAAATTAGACATTTTCTACTTCATAATGTATGAAGTATTAGACATTTAAGAGGGTGATTTGAAAGATGAGAATCTTGTGTGAGTTTTGAATGGCTTTTTTTAATTTTTAGAGTCATTTTTCAGGAGAAAAAATGTGAAGAACTTTAGCAGGACTAAAGCTGCACAATTATAGTTAGCTTTGACTGGTGGTAGTAGCTCCACAAATATTTATGTGGTGCAATAATATACACTGACCATTAATACAATTTTACCTTAGATACGTTACTGCTTGCTTTGGTTTTTCTGGCGCCATCATCTTGGAACTGTGACCTGCACACAGGATACAAAGTAGTTGTTACTTATCCGACTGACTTGTTACAACTGACTTGACTTGTATCAAACTGGAAGAACAGAATCTTTAAGAAAATGTCACTGTATGAAAATATACATCAGTTTTCTTTGGACTCGAGTCAAAAAGAAATACAGTAAAGGAATAGAGATGGTGAGTGCGTGTATATATGCTCCCATTGGCTGTGTGAACCAACCTGGTGCAGCATGCACTAGCATTGCGGTCAAAATAACATCATCCAAGTCAAACTGACTTGTGAGATCAGCACTCGCAATTCTCTCTGGCTGTTAACGCAGCCCTCGGAGGCAGTGTCTGAGGGACCGGGACTGCAGCTGTGTTGCTGTCCGGCGATTTTAAAAGCGGAGCCTGATTCTTTTTTAAGTGTTATCTTTCAAAGCTTTTAAAATAGCAAAGAATAATTACCAGTAGAGTTAAGACAGGGTCCAGTTCTTCACTGAGATGGCAAGCAAATCAATCCCTTAGAATTCTGAAGCATATGACATTGTGGATCAAAGTTATTATTTTTTTGACCACTGCCTAGAAACGTCTAGCATTGACTTTTTTTAGTAATGTTTCATTCCATATGCTTGCAAAGAATAGTCATGGAGTAAATAACATGATTACATTCACTGGCATTTTACTTCTGTACTCTCTGATGGTATTTTCTTACTACATTTCTTTAGATACGTCTCCTTCACTAAAACTTTGATTAACATTTTTGCCAAAAGTCATCTAAATTATAGTGAGGATTTTTGTTCCACTTTTATGTGTTATGTAACACAGGAGAAGAAAATACAAGGAGATTAATCCCAGCTGTGTACCTCTAGAATCTGGTTTTGATTATAATTTGTAATGAGTATGTTTCTGAAAAAGAGTATAGTTTCATTTCAGGGAGAGCAAAATTAGTTTAAAAGTTTAAAAACATCAGATCAACAAAAGAATTACAATGCTAAATTGTACTGCTTGCAACTCTTAAACCTCTATAGTTTGGTTTTTCTTAATGAGGTTTGTCTCGTTGCTTTGCAGAAATAATGCCTTACCTGGTTTGAGGAGCTAATAGAGCTTTCTCTTTGCATAAAGCGTAACAGAAAATGGAAGATGAGACTTCACAAGGTGAAATGGACAGGGCAAAAGTTGAAACACATGCTACCCCTGAGACTGGTCGGCAGATATCAGTTAGTGAGTTCCTGTGCCACTGCTGTTATGACATTCTGGTCAATCCCACCACCCTGAACTGTGGGCATAGTTTCTGTAGACATTGCCTAGCCTTGTGGTGGGTATCATCCAAGAAGAATGAATGCCCTGAATGCAGAGAAAAATGGGAAGGATTCCCCAAAGTCAACATCGTTCTCAGGTGAGTGTATTATGCCATTTGAATTACCCACAAGGTCTTGTGTTAATAATACTTTATCTTAGGTTAAGAGTTTAACAAATAGATGATATGATTGATGATAGATCTTTGTTGTCTTTTGCTTAGCACTTTTGAATAATCAAGGCTTGCCAATAGCCCAACAATTTTAATTTTGTAAATGAAATGAGGGTTATTTTTTTAAAATGTGATATTTTAACCCCCTCCATCTTTAGAAGCTAGGGAAAATGTTCTTTGGAAGTAACTGATTTTAAGTTTAACTTTAAGTATAAATAACTAATGAACTTTAAGTATAAATAACTAATGTTTTCTTGCTTTCAAAGATGACAGTCTTTAGTAGAGGCTGGAAAACAAAAATAAAAAAATTAGTCCTTTTTCTAAATGTTATGCCTCAATGGTTATAGTAAAATGACAAATATTTTTCCTATTAGGGATGTTATTGAAAAGCTATTTTCTGATGCCCTTGAACAAAGAAAAGAAGATATTCAACAAAACAGTGATGTAGCCCGCAGCTTAGCAACCTTCCAAAAATATGGGAATGACCAGATTCCTGCAGTTCCAAACACAGGAAGAATCAATCCTCGAGGAGGAGGGTTTTTCTCAGGTGTTCTGACAGCTTTAACTTGTGTAGCTGTAAGTTTCATCTGGTTGGTTTTCCATATTTACTTCATTATGCATGCAATCAAATATATTTAATGTAAAAAAAAAAAAGAACATCAGAACAGAAAAGACTTCAGCTGAGCAGACTAAATAAGGTAGCATTCAGTGTTGTCTATCAGGATCTACAGTTTCAATACACAGGAAACAGAAGTTAGACAGATTGGGTAAAATATCAAGATGGTTTCTTATAACCTGAATATTCTAGGATCCATAAAATTGAAGATTCTGCATGTCAGGCCCCTTAATGTGTGTTTATTTGCATCATTAATATATTTGCTTTGCATATAAAGGATTTTTTTTTCCCCCTTTTTGTCTGTTTTTTTCTTTTTAATCTCCCTAAAGGTAGTTCTACTTGGATATCACTGGAGCAGCAGAGAATTTGAAGAAGATCTTCTTGTTCATAAACCTGTTGCTAAATGGACTGCTGAGGAAGTGATACTTTGGCTAGAGCAGCTGGGTCCGTGGGCTTCACATTATAAAGAAAGATTTTTACTGGAGAAAGTGAATGGAAGGTGAGAGACCTAGTTGTCAACAGCTGGCATATTGTGGAATGACTCCTTTGATCCATAGATTGTGGGAATATTCTGTTGATGTATCCAAATAAAGTTCAGGGAAAGTTCTATCACTTGTAGTTGAAAATTTTAGTAGTAGATATTAAGCAAGCTAACTGAACGTTTTCTAAGAACTTTTTTAAATGCTGAAAACGCACACTAAAATGATAGTCAAACTCTACTAATGTATTATCTACCCCTCCTGCTTTTCTTTCTTGTGAAAATATGCATATGCTATGCATTACTGCACTCAACCCAAGAGCTCTAGGTTTGATTTCAGGTGACCAGGCTAGATCTGTGATGTGCTGAAGAACTGTATTCAATAAAAGCCAGCAAGGTGATAAATATGCATGCTGAAATCAGGCAAGAGAAAACATGAAGGAAATTAAAACTCAGATACAGTTGATTCAGAACGCTTGATATGGAATTTAATCCAAAAGGTGATACCTTCTATCAGTAGCTTATTGTTTCAGTATGTAATTGCTGATTTGTTATTCATATCTTTTTGGTGAAGAGGCAATGTTTACCTTCTGAATTCTTCTGCTGTTGTAGGCTTCTCCTAACGCTGACAGAGGAGGATTTCACGAAAGATCCTTACAGTATAGAGAACAGTAACCATAGAAAAGCTATTATGGCAGAACTGGAATGTGTGAAAACTTTAGGTGTTAAACCACCACAAAACCTTTGGGAATATAAGGTAAATTATATATAAAGTCTGTCATGTATATTAAGTATTTTTAAAAAAATATATTTGAAAGAAAGTTCTCTTCAAGCTAGGAGGAATGTTAAGGTAGTAGAATTACCCTTGTAAAAACTGCTCAGTTTAGTGAACTGTTGTATTTGAAAATTGATCCTTTGTAAAATGATTGTCAGAAAAATCTAAGAACTGGCATGTCCCTTTCATACTATTTTTTAATCGTCCGAAATGTGGTGATATCTTTCAGGCAGTAAATCCAGGAAAATCACTCTTTCTTCTCTATGCACTGAAGAATTCTCCAAGGCTCAGCATGTTATACTTATATTTGTTTGATTATGCAGAAGCTTTCCTACCTTTTATCCACACAATTTGCCCCATGCAAGAAGACAAGTATGAAGATATTGTCACAAAACTATTAGTAAGTGCTCAAAACATAAAATTCTTATAAATAAAGCAAATAGAATATTTAAAGACTAGCAGGAAAAAAACATGATGCACTTAACTATTCAGCATGTGATCTCTTTACAATACACCTTAAGAAAAAAAAGAGTCCTATGAAGTAAGTGGTGAAATTGCTTTGTTTTGAACTTCACATGACTGTAGAAAGGTTGTTCACTCAAAATACCTGTATTATGACCAATGGTGTTCTGGCTGTCCGTGATGTTTTATTCTAATCTCATGGAAATTACCAGGTTGTAGTATTATCTATGAGGAACTATAGTAGAGATAAATTTACTGCTTTCAGTATATGCAAAAAATATGTTTCAACAAAAGAGTAGTAGAAATAAGCCAATATTGTGTCTGTTTAATAGGAAATTGATTAACAGCCTTTCTATCTGAATTTACAGGACCTTAAAGATCCTTCTTGGAAACAGTGGAGAGAATTCATTGTAAAGTATTTATTTTTGCCATACCAGTTGATAGCTGAATTTGCTTGGGATTGGCTGGATGTGCACTACTGGACCTCAAGATTTATAATTGTAAATGCCATGTTACTCTCTGTTCTGGAGTTATTCTCCTTTTGGAGACTCTGGTCAAGAAGAGAATTGAAGTAAGTCTTAGCTTGTTGAAGAGGGTAGGATGGATGTAGCCTTATAAATTGAAAGTAATAGTCTTATGATTTTGTTGTTGCTCACTAAACTGAGTGTCTGACCACACCTTAGAGGCTAATAAGAACCTGTGATCTGAATTTGCATGTATGCTAGTACTCATTCTTTAATATCTTTATTTCTGTGAATACTTGAAAGGGTTTCTGGTAGCTGGTTTTACTGATCAGATATAGCAAATGCAGTAATGGTAATAAGTATGTTCTTAATCACTGGGTAAATATTAACTCTTTCCTTGTTTTTTAATGATAATTGCTATTAGCTGAGAACTTTAAATATAAGAATTTTGTACAGGATATGCTTACAGTATAGTTAGTAAAGGATGAGTCCTCAGGATACCTAAGTTCAGTTATGCTGATACTATTTCTGATAGGTGATTGAAATTGCAGTTTTCAGTTAGTGATTTAGTTGTAATTCAGTAGCCTTCTTAATATTACTTCATAATTGCTGTGCTCTTTTATTTATGATTTTGGTGTGTGCTGGGTTTTCATATTCCCTGCAGAACCTAGAGACAGGGATGCAACCTGAGATAGACTCAGAAACTGACCACCTTTCCTTGCTGTGCTGTGTGGTATCAACAAATTGATTTAATGCTTCCTCATACAACATCTAGTCATACTGTTATTTAAGGAAGTGTTTCTGGAATGCAAAATGATATTTTACATGTGCTCGAGGGCTAAATAATTTGAGGCTGCAGTACATCTTAGCTTTTCTTAGAACGGTAAACAGAAAAAGTTTCTCTAAGCCTCTCCCTTTCTTTTTCACAGGACCATTCCTCACAGAATGTGGAGATATTTCTGGAAGGTGTCAACCCAGGGCCTCTTTGTTGCTATTTTTTGGCCTTTCATTCCTCAGTTTGTCTGCAATTGTTTGTTTTACTGGGCCTTGTACTTTAACCCAATTATAAACATTGATTTAGTGGTTAAAGAGGCAAGGCGTCTGGAGACACAAGTGCAGTGACTGTCATTGGAACTTTTGAGCAGTTGAGCTTCCAAAAATGGACATTTGAAATAAAGTTTGCTTCTTTTCCATATATATGTGGCAGTGGAAATGGTGGATTATATTGATTTAAACATACAAAAAAGCCTTAAGGTAAGTTATTCTTAAACCAGCTAATTTGAAATCTGAGAATGGTATTTATTACCTGAAAGGAATTTTCTAATGAAAAAAAATCACAAAAAACAATCCCAAAGATTCCTTATATAACCATGGAAAATTTATACAATCCTATCACCCTACTTTTGATCAAATCAAATTAAAGTTGTCTGGTTTTGAGGGTTCTGGTGAATTTCAAACCTGCCTTAAAGTCAGTGTCTTCTGAACAGCTACACTGCTTTTTTATTTTTTTATTTTTTTAACTTAACATTTCATGTCAGCAATATGTTATGTTTACCAAAAGAGAGCTCTTCCTGGATAGGCTTGATATTGAAAATACTTCAGTGTTTTCAGTCTGCTTTACATTTAAAGTTGTGACTACCAAATACACATTCACAGTAGAGTTTCTTCTGAAAATTCCCATTGTTGGAGGCAAAGTCTGCTTGTATTTTCTTGTTTTTTGGAAAATGTGATTTCCATTCAGATCACTTTAGCAGTAGCTTCTTTAATGCTCTACTCATCAAGTTTGTTGCTATTTCTTAAATTTAGGGTTATCTTTTCAAAATAACTTTTGGAAAAGCAACCTGACCCTGTAATTACATCTTACTGCAATATAAAGTGTATATCTTTATCTGTGACCAAATATTGACTGGAAAGTTATTTTTCTGTAAACAGGATTGCCATTTGTTGATGTGATTTTTGACTGAAGCAAAAGTTAGATTTTCAAAGAGCTTTGACCCCTTGCATTCTACGTTGGTTTGTTTGTTTGGGGTTTTTTTCCATTTGTTTTGTTAATATGAACTTTAACTTTGCCTATTACTATTTTTAAAGATTAAAGATCTCTCTTGAAATCTTCATCCTTCTAAAGAAGTGTTACTTATTTTATCTTGAAGTACTTGTCATTAGCTTCGACTTGTGTACACTGGTTCTGTAGCCTACATCTTTAAGTATGTTGAGGTAGATGAAAGTAGACATAAAAAACTCCTAGTTCTTCAGCTATTAAAATTTGAAGTTACAAAAAGCAAGTGTATTATTCAGCAACTGGAATTACTGATTTCAAAAAGATTTCAAAAAATTATGAAGTGAGCCTAACTAAAACCACCTTTACATCCTTATGAACTTAGCAGATTCGTGCTGCCTAAAGTCAAACATGTATGGGAAAGACAGTTGGTCTTGGATACTACTACTATTTTCATGTATCTGTTTTGGTGATGGAGGAAGGAGCTTGAGCCATATCAAATTAATAACCTAAACTGTATTTAAAAAGCAAATACTAGGAAAAAATAATTAGGTGTTTTTAAAAATAGGTAGGACTACTTCAGGTGAACGAGATGCAAAATTTAAGTTAGGCTTCATCATAAGTGTTTAATGTAGATGAGAAGGTTCAAAGTTAATAAATGTTAATACAAATCAAACTTCCACTAACATAGCCAGTGAAGGTGAGATAAAAATAAATACAAATTTGCAGTGAATGATATTACAAATCTGAAAAATCTGAATCTGAACATAAACAAAATATAAGTTAGTTACTCATTAAGCTAATAAATTCCTATTCAGTCACTAAAAGTTTACATAGTACTAATGAGGTTACTTTTGGTCCATGCACTGTAGAAGATAAATAGGAGGACAAATGTTTACTTCAGCCATTCTGGGGTAGAGAGGCTGAGGTGGCAGGACAGAGGATTAAGAAAGGGGAAAATAATTTGTCACTACTGTAACAAAAAAAAACAAAAACAAAAACAAAACCACCAACAAAATAAGTAATCTTAGATTTAAATACATAAAGAGTTTTCATAAAGGTGGGTGTGGTCTAATACCTACACAAAGGCTGAATGTCACCACACATAAAGTCTGGCCACAAAAGGTATTTTGTATGATAAGGAGCTTTAGAAAAACATTTGGCAGCTTCACGATCACATTCACATGCCATTTTTTGACATTTGTCTTCTAGTGATTCTGAAAGAAAGCACATCAAGTTTGATGTTAGTCTGAAGAAATCAAGAATACCAAATGGAATATCAGTTGCTACCCCACATTACATTCTTATATTTCAGGTGCAATAGGAACTGCATTGAGACCTAATAAGACATGCTACTTTCATTTTTTGTGTTCTTTAGACAGCTCCACGCTAGGACATCTTAACAACATAAAATATACAGGTATGGTTTGGTTCAGTGACAATTGATAATTGGTGGAACTCCCTTGGCAGGTGAAAATAAAATAATTGGATAAAGACTAAAATATATTGTTTGAAAAAGCAAGAAGGTGATTTGAATAAAGGTGATAGGTGACCCTCCCTGCCCACTCTTCTGCACTAGTGAAACTTGAGTTTAGGCATGTGTTCTATTTCACCTATGCTTTAATCTTACAGAGGATGTAGCGTTAAAATAATATATGTGAAATAAGGGATGCAAAGATGTTCCAAGTTCAGCTTAAATTGCCCACCTGTGGTTGTTTGTTTTGTTTGTTTTTGTGTTTGTTTTTTTTTCTTTGGTGTGTGGGTTTTTTTTTTTTTTTTGGTATTCAGGAAAAAGGCTAAGAGTGTTTAAGTGCAATAGAATCCATGTCTGGCCCTATTTTCTTCATAATTGTAGTTTTGTAACTACCGATTTCTTGGTATGAACGTGTCCTCCTACAGGACTAGGTTTTGGGTTTATTATGCCAACCCAGAAATGTGTGGGTTTTTTCTCTCTTCAACTGTCTGTAGACTGATGAATCCTTGATTATATTTTGTCTGCATATTTACCATTTTGAAATCTTAGCTGAATCTCTGCTTGGATTTGTCTAGGAGCAGAACAAGTGTTTGGTTTTGTGAAGGAACTCAAATTCTGCTGTAAAATGGAAATGTTCTTATGTATATATATTCAATAGCTTAAGGTAGCATAAAAAACATGATAACATAAACAAACCAAACAAAAAACGGAGAAGAACTATTCCTTCTCCTTTTATTGTGCCATACTTTTTATGGGTATATCAGGGACTATGTTTCAGTTTTGGTTTTTTGATGACATGCCTATTATCTTGGCCGTTTTTTAAAAATATTGTCAGATTTTGGACTGAAACAAGAGCTTTTAGTTTGAGAGAGAAGATACTCAGTAATTCTGGAGTACAGGAGGAAACCAGCAAGTAGAGATTCTGAATGAGTTACACACTTGGCCAAAGTACAGGTTGAATGAAAGGGAGGAAAGGAAATGGTGTCCAAGACTTCCATTTTCTTTCAGGTCAGGCAAATTCTAAATTGAGTTACTAAATGAGAGGGTTTTGTTTTCTCTGGACATCCTACTCTGCCTTTAAACTATGGTAGTGAGAAAGTCAGGCTTGTAAACAAAGGTCTGCATTTTTTGTGATGCAAATACTAACCAATTGTCAAGCTGATTTGCATTCCATGAAGTAGCATCAAGTTACATGCAAAGTACCTGACCTAGAACCTAATTTAAAAAAAACCAAAAACAAAAAACCAAACAACACACAAACCTAAGAAACCTCCACAATCCAAAAAAACTCCAAAAGCTAACATCTAGGAAAAAAAGTGCAAATTTGGGGGTCTTGTGAGAAAGTAGTTTCAAAAAGTGAATTGAAGTGTATTAGAAGATACTTGTTAAAACCTTGGGAATTGTGAACATATAAACTATATGAAATTCTGCTTTTCCTGTTAAACATTTGTTTGTTTTGTTGAGATCTCTTTGTCCTTCTCTTAAAGGCATGGCAAGTATATTACAAGCCTATTTTGGAGCAGTTGAGCAAAATTTATCAGGATGTGGTCAGCCATCTGCTGCAAATTGTACTTTAATTTTTAAAATATTTTCAAATCAACGTTTTATGATTTGTGGAAGAGTTGGTTCCATACATAAGCATACTCATCAAATACTGTTTTCACTCCAGATTTGAAATGGTAAGTTTAAATTGTGAATTCATTCATAAATTGTACCCACTAGCCATGGGCTGTGCAACCAGTCAATGGAAAGTATGCCAAAACTTGTCCATCATAAACTTATAGATAATGTGAAGTATTTTCTGCTAACTATAAAAAGAATGCTTTTTTGCAAAGTTGTAATTTTCTTCCCTTCTGTTTGTGGTTGCTGGATGGAAGACCTGCAGGGAGTAGCATAATGTGTTCCTCAACATACGTAAATGCCAAGTAAAAAGAGAGGCTTTTAGTCAGTGTTTTCTGAAAGGGTAATAGAAGCTTGTAGATCAAAATTTTATTTGTGGTGGTGTCAGCAGCTAGGACTAAAGAAACTTAGCTGTGCTTTCTGAAGGCACAGCTTACCCTGGCAAAAAAAAAAAAAAAAAAAAAAAAAAATAAGATGTGTTTCTCTGAAGTCAGTAAGACAAATAAGTAGAAGTAAAACAAAAAAAGAAAAAATCCAACTAGAACTCTTCACTCACCACACACAACAGCGTTGTCTTCACATTCCCAGTGGTAATTTTCTGTCTTTGGATTACAGCCTGCTTGTTCTGCTTTACCATAGCAGCAGTCATGGTTAAAGCAGCACCTGAGAGTAACAGCAATGAGATCGCCTTAATTCATACTGTGGCTGTTTATGGTCACACAATTGGGATGGTTTTATCAGCCTATTTTTACAGGCTGTGAAATAATGAAACAGTCAATATACACTAATGTACAAAGTTACCTCCTCAGGAATCTAAGCAGGGTAATTGTTTAATGGATCATCTGGAAAAAATCATAACTTTTTCAGGTAATCAGTGATGAGGAAAATGTCTGATACACATTAATCTACTTGAACTTCCTCAGAGGAAAGTACAAGGAATCTTTAAAGCATTCTCAGTTTTAAACACAATAAACTTTTATGGGGATATGCCTTTCTTCTAGACCCTTCCAAGAAAAAGTTTAAATGCCAGAATAGTCTATCAGATAGTGAATGATGCATTTTTATGCCAGTTATTGCTGCTATGTAACATAACAGGGAAGAGACAAGAAGATCCACTAGACTGTAGTGTGCTATAATAAATGTTATCTTATGGCAAAGCCATGGTGGTGGCAGAAAAGCTGAGAGAAGGTGAGATGTTCATTAATGAACAGACTCTGGTGCTGTTTAATTAAAACTGTTTGCTCGGAATCATGAGAATTTGGAAAATCGTCACATTATTATTTCAAATTTATTGTCATAATTGGTACAATTAATAGAAAATTGCTTTCCTATCACATTATGGAACTGAACCGTGCAGGTAAGCATTAATGTCATATTTTAATCCTTAGAAAAATAACTACTTGTCTGGTGTAGACTCATTGCAAGCCCAGAATAGCAAGTAGGGGAGGTAACAAAGACCTGAAATTAGGTGGCTTTTGAATTTTTGCTGCAAACAAACTATTGGGTTTTGTTGGGTTTTTTTGTTTGTTTGGGGTTTTTTTGACTCAATGGAAGAACAGGATGTATCCACAAGCTCTTTGCATTCATTCAGTTTTCTCCTGGTAGCCTAAAACTATCATATTAGAGTATGCACATGATATTTAGATGGTGCCTAGATTGCCTAAGGAATTGGTCTGCAATTGAAGAAGTTAAAGCTGTGAGCTCTCACTTGCAATTACTGTTTGTTTCCTATGCTTACTAAATAATTACCTGGTAATTCCATGAGTCTACAGTTAAAGATCCTGTGGTATGCAATGTCTGAAAAGCACATGCCAGTGAAGTAGCTCAATACATCCATTTAATGCATTGGACTAATAAAAAAAACAAAACAAATTCTAGTAAGTTTTTGTAGCAGTACCTAGGTCATTAAACCAGGAAATGTGTTGTCTTTTGCTGTAAAGCATCTTCATGTGTTTTTTTTTTAAATAATTAATTTAATTCTCATTTAAACTCAGTTCCTTCACTAATGTTCAATAGGCCTAATTCAGATTTTTACTCTGTCATCGGCATGCATTCAGCACTTAATTACTCAGTGAAATAGTTACTCTTACCAGTCTACTCTGTCCTTAGGCCATCCTCTTCCTCCCAGACCGCAGTAGCATCCATATCGTAGGTAGGCAAAAGGAGATCGTCCTGTAGTACATCTAATGGCTCCAGCTAATTCTAGAATTCCTCTTCGATTTCTCAAATGGGCTTCCCCAAAAGTGCCTTTATAAGCTGTGGAAAAAAAACTCTATTCAGATATAAAATAGATTTTGGTTGATTGGTTGGTTGGTTTTTTTTTTTAATTTGTTAATGAATTTCAGTACTTGAAAATAATAAAGATTTTCTTTTTGGCTCTCTGGGGCCATGCTCCCTGCTTGACACCAGTCCCCTTTTGCCCAAGCTATAGTGAACAGAATATTGAACAACATTCTGAATAGCTACCGTGGTTTCCTTCCCTCAGGGCATGGAATGGTGGACTTCAGTCATTCCCAGTCTTAAAATGGAAAGGGCTAGTATATGGTCTGTGGTCTAGATCCACTAAGCTGCTAAGTTTGGATGCCCTAAGCTTTGTCTATTTTCTCCTTATCATAACATGCAATTTTGCCTGTGTTCCTTTGCAGAATGTAATGCTTTATATTTGTACAAATTTTTCCTCCATGGTAGGGTTCTGGTTTTCCTGCTTTTTGGAAAAAGAAGGACAATTGCTGGTGGGGTAGGGATACAGCAAAGAAATGGGCAGTTGCTTGGAGTAATTTCCAGGGAAATTAGAAGTGTTGCAGCTTTTTTTTTTTTTTTTTTTTTCCTTCCTCTCTTCTCTTCTCTTCTCTTCTCTCTTCTCTTCTCTTCTTCCTTTCTTTCTTCTTCTTCTTCTTTCTTTCTTTCTTTCTTTCTTTCTTGGTTGTG